>DWEC01001836.1:0-12611 GCA_018245735.1 Microceris miodesmiata | reverse complement strand
CCTGGCGGGCGCGCTCGGGCCCGCCAAGGTACGCAAGCGTGCGGCCGGGCTGTGCGAGACGCTCGAGGTGCTCCGCCACCCGCCCGAGCCGGTGCTGGCAGAGGAGTACCTGGTGTACCACATGCAGCGGCTCAACCTCACGGAAGAGGACTTCGAGTTCGAGCACCAGCGGCAGACCGCTCGCCGCCGCGCCATGCCTAACAGAAGGTGGCTCTTTCATATTGCTATATGAGGCTTAACACTCCTAAATGACGTTTCATACTCCTATATGACGCTTCATAGCCGTATATATAATTCATACTTGTATATGACGCTTGATACTCCCAAAACGCTTTGTACTGTAACTATTCCCATTTTTCACTTTCCAGTGGCAGCTGATTCAGCGAGTGCTCCTACAAGCGCTATTCGAAGAATAACGCAAGGGACCTCTTCCACACGCTGTAAAGCGGGTGCGTTGTTGACTGTGAACTGTGTTTCTATAACATACCTTAAGTTGTAAGCGATAGGGGCGAGAATCACGCGAAAACGACCACGAACACGACACACCTTGGTTGTGTGATAGTGCATGTGTGTGTGTAAATTATAAATATGTAGTGATAAGTGTGTCCGGTGTGCGTAACTGACACTGCCCGTGTGTGATTTAGTGTGTGTGTTGAACTACGATAGAAGTCGTCTACGAAGTTGTCTACGAAGACGAGGGAAGTCTAATGGCGAAGTTCGCGATGAGGGTATTCGATTCTATTATTTTTCCAACTCTCTCCTAATTCACGATATGTAATATTGGCTGACAGAGTAATAATAATTAATCAATACAGAGTTCAATAGAAAGAAAATAATAACTGAGTCATCATTATAACATCAATATTGTTAAATATTTTTCATGTCGGTATTCGCACGACGAGTTTTCAAGAATTCTATAGTATTTTTAGAAGCATGTCTCACTATGTTAAGTTTTTTTTCTCGAATCAATGGTTTTGTGTGGACCGTTGTGAAGATGCCTTATTTTATTTTTAATTTTTTTTATTTTATTTATGTACACACGTTAAAAAAAGAAATATACACAAAAGCGGTTGTACAGCGGTTTTATTGTGTTTGATTGCCACAGATGGTATGATTGTAACAATTTTATGTGATTTATATATGTATGTATATTTATATATATGTTTACATTAGTTTCTATAAATCCTCCATTTGGGAACAGTTCAAGTTGTTATGCCAAAACATCCATATACAGGGTGATTATGACAGCGCGGTTATAAATAACACCATGTATGTACCAATCATTGTTTATGACACAAACATCACCCAGCTGTAAAGCCATATTGCTAGATATTTTTATATTGTCCAGTGTTATCATTTAATTCCAATATGTGACGGATATTTATTCAATGCTATCAGTAATTAAAAAAAAATGACTGGTTTAACAGTTAATCCATAAAGACTGTTTTTTTTTCTGTTTTAAGTTATATTGTAATGCCCCAATTTGTCTGTTTTTACCTTAGTCTTATATATAGAAGTTGTACCATAGCGTCCAGCGCATATTAACACATCTGCTGCAAAAATAACATTGGCCAATGGAATTCTACAACTATGCCTCACTATGCATATCGTTTGCGGTCCGCCAGTGCGTCACAGCCGTCAGCGCATCATATTACTTCCGAATTTCTTTATAATTGTGGACCATTGTTCTTTCTGCCTATATGACCGTTTGCCTGTCCGTCTGTCGGTCTATTATTTTGTTTATTTATTATTGAAAGTAAATAAAATCACCAATTTCATTAGTAGATATAAAAAAATATTACATTAGTTAAAAATGTTCAGTAGTACATCATGTATTTCATTACGACAATTTGTTGTAATGACAAGATTGACTGGTATTAACATATTTGTTCAATGTCCTGTGTCATCTAACACTGTGTCAAAGACAGACAGAATGGGGGATAGTTAGTGATGGTCACACGTATAGGTAGAAAACTACAACATGGTTGGTGCCACATAAAATTGTTCATATAAAGTAACCAAGGGTCACCATCTATTCCATAGGATGTAAACATAACTGGTGAAACCTGCGCGTGTACCCTTCTCCTCTGTTTACCCCTTCGGGGATTACAGACGTCATGTTACGTTTCTTTTTACATTTATAAAGTATCCTGATCCACCACAAAATCTGTGGTGACCGAGTTTTAAATATCCCTCAGTATCAAGATGGCCATTTTCCTCTTTTTGACATACAATTTTCTTTCTGAACACTGTACATATGATAGCTTGGTGGTGTTCATACAAATCTGTGTGTTTCAATGATTTTATACTGTATAATAATGAAATTATATATAAATGTGTATATATGTAACATTACAATAGTAATAAAAGTATTGTTATTATTACAATACAATGTGATAAGTTTGTTTGTAATGTTACTATTACATATCTCGAAATTGAAGTGGTAATGGAGTGTAAATAAATAAAAGAGTAAAATAACGTATTTCGATAAATAAAGAAAAAAAATGCAAAACAAAAAAAATTTTTGTATTGAAGCAAAGTACAAGTATGTTAAATAATGGGTAACGGATATTATGAATGTATTGGAAGGTGAGAAAGTTAGTTTTTATGTGTCGTGTGGTTTTATTTTTCGAAATCAAGTATCCTATATTCTGTTTAGACACAGATTCTATATTTGGTAATTATATTGAAATATCTTCATAACTATGATGAAATATTTTTATTAAATTAATCGATATATTTTTTAACAAGATTATTTTTCAATATCTGAGCTTAATAAAACTTGTGTGTGTGTATTAAAATGTATTGATGTGTATGACGAGGCTTAAACAGGTTTGTTCCTTACGATTTGACTGTATACTGTGCACATTTTGTCTACCGTTCTTGTTATTCGTTTTCTTTTTCATTTCATTGTCTGAGTTATTAAATAAAATGCATAATTGTTCATATTAAATTAACTTAGATGTAATTTAACATGTAAATGTATGGTAACTGGAATATGGTTGTATGTACAGAAGATGTATATTTTTCCAATTTGAATTGAATAATGAGAACTTTGACACAACTGCGATATTTCAATTGGATTCAATTGAATTATCTCACAGTTGTGTGTGTGGATGTGATAAAATTAATAACAGTGTAAATTTATGTGTTTGCATGCTTTTCAAAGTGAGGTGTGTGAAAAATGATTTCAGTAATTTATCAGTTAATGACGAGGCCCAGTTAAAACTCGAATGTTGAATCTTTTGGTATGTGCAATTTTTCCATAATTTAGATGGCAGATTTTGTATATATTTATAGATGTTCTTATATTATGTATATGTATAATTAAATTACATATCATAGTACTTTATTATTTTAAATTTGTTGGTGAAATTGTTTTCTATTTTATGTAGGTGTCTTTTCAATTTCTCTGTGAATAGGTGTATGAATATAAAGCTTAGTTCTAATTGGAACCCATGCACATAATAAATGTATATTATCTTAGTTTTACATTAAAAGTAAAAATCGTATCCTTTATTTTTGAGAATTTTTCTTTTTTGCTCTTTCTGCAGTTGTTTTAATGCCAGCACAATCAGAATGGTTTATAATATTTCGAATATTGTTCATTTTAAACAAGGAGGCACAAAAATAGTGTGACAGCAATGTTAGTTTAAAAAAACCGATAGTAATTGTACAGTGCTTTTTAAAATACAATAAGTAGAGATTTTGTATGACTGCTGATAATTGTTGGCAGTAATCCCCCTTGTCATCTGTATCTTTGCACTTATTTTATATCTGATCTCAAACAGATTTGTTAGTTCTTGAGTTTCGAATATTGGTTTCACTACAGACATGACTTAGCTGCTATAATAATGTGTCATTTTACCCTAGTAAAGTTTTCGTATCTGTTTTTATCAGTTATTTTCTTAATTCATTTCAATAAAAAGACTTAAGTCAGCAAAACATAGAGAGTAATTTTTTGAACACTTTTTTTTCTAAATAGCTGCCAGAAAAGAAACTTTTTAGTAATTTTGTTTTCGGGCACTCTCACAGAGTTGAATCGAAAAAACAAAATTACGAGCTGTTACAAGCGTAACCGACAAGATTAATTGTAAATTCAAAACGTATTTAAAAATTAACACCATTACACTTAACAAATATTAATTATATTAAATTATTCTCTTTTATTCAGTTTGAAGTCATGTTTGTGTATGGGGATTACTATTACAATTTTTTCATACGTTAGTGTCGATTGTAGGCTATGATTTAGGCGTAAGTTTTAAATATTTGGTGCATAATGTTTTTACTTCCCTCATAGTTTTATTTTATATTTTTATTTAACGTTTTGTTTATTGGTGCGCTCTAGCGTGTTGATGGTTCGTGACAGAAATAAAACCAAAACAGTCAATAATTGCCTGAAAAGTACATTAATTGATGCTTAGTAAAAAATATCGTTATTTTCACCGCTTACACCTTTAGAAGAGATAAGGGTTGTCTATGGTCTACTCAACTTGTATGAGACAGTACTCTTTGACATTTGCAAGTTGGCACCGTACTACGAACGATATTGCCAGTAGTAAAAAATTGTATACTTAAATAGGAGCAGGTTGAGACTGAAAGACGACGTTGGAAACATTACACGTAAAATTTATCCTGGATTTATTTTGTCATCTGTTTTTTTTATTTCTGTTATGACTCGTCACCTCGAGCTCTTAGATTTAGTTCAACAGAATGTTTCTTTTAGAGTTTTGGGTGTTGTGTGTTGTTTTTTTTTTATTTAAACCGAGAATTTTTATTCAATGTTATGTCACGCACGCTGCCGTCGCGCTGCAATCGTAGTTTTTTAAATTATTATTATTACTTTTATCTTGTTATTATTTCCAACTAGAGGTTTGAATAATTTTGTTTGTTGTCGACTTTAGATCTGATTGAAGGAATAATTATGGTTCAATTTAATTTTTGTTACTGGCCAGAGACCAGTTTGGTGATGTCGTTTAAAAAGAATGTTTCAAATTAAATACATTGGGGCAGGTTAGTTCTATATTATCCGTAAAAAATTTATATTAACCTCCCCTAATGTAATTAATAGATAGTGAAGTAAAGGCTAAGTTAGGTCTTCTAGATTTTGCCAATGATTATGTAAGATTAGTGGCGGATTAGCATTCATGTTGGCAACATTAATAGTTTATCAGTTTTAAAAATGGAAATAATAGATGAACAAATATTTCTGGCAAATCATTTATAAATTGTTTTGCTTGTTAGTGTTGATTTATATTGTCTTTCTTCGGTACAGTTATTAAAATGAGATCTAAAGCCGGCTACAGTAAGATAATAGTATTAAGCGACCAAATATTAACTTTTCGATTGTTGAATAGAAGCACAACATAATGAACTTCAACAGTATTCCATTAGACTCTGTTTACATGAGACAGTTTTTGAGGTCGTTGAAGATTTTATTTTATGAACGTTATTATTGCAAGTCTCGAGTGTCGCTTTTTCATATGATTATAATATTGATAAGTTACTTTTTTCACTCGTTACATTATACTGTTTCCCGCCAATTTTTCGCCCATTAAATAGCGATCTGAAAACTGTCTAATGTAGTCGGGTCCTAAGCGCCCACATTCCGTTTCCAGACTGTATTAAATGTACGAATAATTTGTGTCAAGCTAGCGCAAATTATGTCAAGTATGGACGTCGTGATTTTATATTATGCTGCGCTAATTATTACTGCAATATTTGTGTTGTAAATAAACGTGTCAACATGTACTGTTGTTTTATTGTGGATCATTTGATTGGAGAATGATGAATATAGAAGGGAGTGAGGTCTGTAAGGATGAAGGTATTTGATAATCTGTGCTATCTGTCGACCCCGGAAAGCACAACGTAATGATATATTATTTGTTTATTTATAGTAAAAGGTATAAATTCTATGCGCGCATTTAGGATCTTCACTCATAGTAGACACTTAAGAAAACCAAGTCAGCATTGCAGGCCTCGAATAAATACTTAAGGGAATCATCTTCGCATTATATTTGATTGTCTCCTTCTCGACTGAGTCATACTCATTAAAATAGAGACTTTTTTGTTCAGTAGATAGCGCGTCAAACGTGGATTCGGTTCCCTTACATCACAAATGTATTTGTAAAACGAGCATGAGTATTTGTTGTTTTGTAGATGTGAAATTATCCACACCAGTATTTGGTATTGTATACATAAATGTGTTTATCAGTTGTTTAGTCCTATACATAGGACAAGCTGCGCCTGATTTTGGAATTAATGGGAAAATTGCTAATTGCCCCGACGACTTATTAGGTACGATTATGTACGTATTATTAGGTACGTATGTATTATTAGGTACGACGATTATTAGGTACTACTATTACCTCATCACACTAGGTCCTCAAGTAGTTGAGTGGATGAGTAGATCTTGGATAGGTAGTGAGCGTATTGCCATATACCGGGCACAGATCCAAGCTCCGAGTCACTATTAGAAATTCTTAAGTAGAAAAACCCAATAGTACCCGACCCGGGTTTGACTCCAGGACCTCCCGATAGTCAATCGCACTTGCAGTCACTCGTTTAACGAGGCAGTCCTATAATTAATTATTCGTTATCACGAATGTGTCATAAGGCCAAAAAAGTAACAAGCGGACTCCTGACGTCCTGACGTTCTCCAGGCTTCAGGGTTCGCCTGCCGAAGTACCATTGCCGTTTCTATGTTAGCCATCCAAAACAGTTGCGTTACTGGATTGATCATAGTATCCAAATCACTTAGTTCTTGCAGATTAGGTACTTATAGAACTGTTGTATAATCCTTTGCGAAGAATATGCGAAATTAAAAACAAGGGGTGAGAGAACAGAAATGTTACTACTGAAAAATTGCATACAAACTACATAACGCCATAGAAGGTGCGTAAATAATATGCCTTGTAAATTCATGAGGGTATATTGAAATAAAACAAAATAAACATGCTGTATAAATTATAATTACATACAAAACTGTAAGATACATACCACTCTTAACACGAAATAACACGTCCTTAGTGTCCGTACAACCTGACACGCTGCACATGTTTTTATATCATACTGAAGACAGATTACAACGATTCGAGAACGCTTATTAGAACGTTCCAGAACCATGGGAACATTTTATCATTTGAGCACCATAAAATTGTTTACATTATATTATTTACCTTTTAAATTATTTGTATATTAAAAAAGTCTGTTATTAAATGTAGTCTTATAAGATTTTGTAGAAGCGTAATAATATTTATTAAATGGCAACACTCCAAACGTACGGCTAGTGGCAGTACAGAAGAGAGAAGCTTTGGTTATTCTCATTGTAACAGTTGTACGTGTTACTAGATACACGCAATTGTATTTAAATCGTTTCTTTTCGCAATTTTTACAAAGCAAACTTATAAAGATCATGCATTGCAATCACCGCCTGTTAACTAAGATGTAATTTCACGCGTTGCCATAAAATGAAACGAATAAACGTTCTTATTTGACAGTATAGATCTACTTTCATGGCATTAAAAGTATGTACATAAAATTATTTAAATCCCATCAGGTCAAACTTCCCGCTCATCCATTATCACAGTAACCCTTGTAATATAATCGTCATTATCTGTCACATAAACATTGGGCACCAATGTCACATAAAGATTAAGTACGTAAACCAATGTCATATAAACATTAGGTACGATACACTAATGTCACTTAAAAATTAAGTATGCAAAACCATCTAAAAATTGCAATTTACACAAAAACAGAATTACAAACGCAATCAATGTATATAGCGCGGAATTTTGTATAATTTAACATTACCGTCGTCGTGTAAACAATCAGAGTATTCGTGTAATATATCCAACGATTTCTAAATGGATCGTGAACCGGTAGTCATACTTGCATATCAGTAATTTTTATTGGTATAATATGTTTCAAACGCAATATAAATGAATAGACAGCTAACAAGCATGCATGTTGTAGACTAGGTCGCCTGACCAATTACTACCGATTAAATGTGGCTTATACCGAAATAACATCTGAGATGTTATTCACACATTGCAATTCAACGTAATGCGTTATAATTCGGCGACAGAATTTCAAAAACCGTTATGTTCATTGTCCACCTGTGTTTAAACTCCATTTTGAAAAATAATATCGAAAATGTATTGTTAACAAATTTGCTTTTAACGATATTCAACATAGTATTATTAATTGTTAATCGAAGACGAAGATAGAGTTGTGCGTACATTTCGCTCTATCCGTCTCACTCGTGTCTTCTGGTTCACAACGCCGACAACTTCTATTTTAAATAGACTACGAATATCCAACGACGAATTTGATTAGTGAAAACACTACTTTTTTCAATTCATTCTCATTATTTTTTATTATTGTACAAGAATCAATTAAACCCAGGACAATGCCATTTGTAAAACATATCTAAATTTTACAATGAGTTATAATAAAAATTAACCATATCGGGGGCACAGCAGTGCACCGTCATCTTCGAACTTACAGTTTTATGGTAAACATATGTACATGGTACATATGTTTAAAACGTTGAAGAAAATCAAACTCCTTAAAAATTTAGGTGTATATTTGATATCAATGATAAAATACAGTAAATCAGTTTGGAAGTTCAAGTGAGTCCATGTTTCAAATATAAAAATATATTTCTTTGTTAGAAGAAAAAAAAAACACTTATTGCTTTATTTTAAGGCGAGGCGTTAGTCATGTAGACTGAAGAATTAAAATTATTAAGAGAACAGATTAAAAAGCATTAGCTATTGCCAAATACATTTAATGTCTAATTCATTATGGAAAATCGTTTTAACGGGCATTAAAGTCTTTATTTATCGCAGATTTTTAATATATAAAAATACACTATAAATTATCAACAATTTCCTATAGTGACTTTTCGATTTGAATCCGTCACTTTGTTTAAGAATGACAACAATCCGTAAGCGTTTTATTCTTTCTTTCGTATAGCTTTCACATGCTTAATATTTTCGGTTAAATTATCCTGTTGAAGCCAATGTTTGGTTAAACAGGTGTCGGCATCAACAGATTCAAGTATCTTATTTGTCTTTCAAAGATGGAAGGAAATAGTTCAAAAAAATCATGACCGAAATCGAAATTTTATGACTATATTACACCAAAATAAATATATTTAGGTATAAACCGACTCAATTCAAATAAACCGTTGGTCGAGTACTTAAAATCATATATGTATAGGCGCCTTTTTAAAACGGCTAACAACGCCATCTATTGATCTGTTTCACGCACCTCGATATATACTAAGAGACGATGTGTTATCTACCAAAAAAAATTGTAATATTGTAAACTTCATCATTTACATAGCGAATATAAATTTTCAAAAGTGTTCATTGACATTTCGGTTAGAGACTCGTGTCACTGGAACGAGTTGACGATAAGTACTTACTAATAGTAAGTACATCCGCGCATTAATATCGGTTGACAGTTTGAATTATGAGTCAAAATATCCAAAAAGTCAGGCCAAAGCTTATGCAAAACTTTAAATTATGTAAAAAATATCATTATATTATTTCATACACAAACCAAAAATCGTACGATGACACTTTTCATATCTCTTTGTTTATTCATTGTCTCTTTCGCACCCGTCTTACATGTCTCGAGGTACGAGCGCAATACAGACCTGAGTATTTATAAGATATGTATTATAAAGCTTTTCATTATATTAATACTTCATGTATAGCGTGAAAGATATGTTCACTGACTTGTACATAACATTATGTGTTAGATTACAGTAATGGCAGTGCTTGTGAACGTCCATTAGGACAGAGAATAGTGTATTGGCAGAATAAAAGGTAAATAATTGCGACAGTGAAGTTAAAATTTACCAATAAACAAACCTACAGCCGTGTCTTTTCATCACGACCTAGTCGCTAATCCTTCAGGACCATAGCTTTGACGACGACAATAATACAGTTAATAATCACAAATCTAACATAGCATAATTTTTAATATCAGACGACAACTGTACAGTCTGATGAAATTCTTAATATAATTGGTGGCTTTGCAACCCGTTTTTTTAAAGCGAGGCGTGGACAAAGCAAGAAAATAACTGCTCCGAAAGAATAGTGAGAAATAACTGTCACAGCAATTGGGTATCCTAATTTTATTTACTGTGTTGTATGGACTTTGGAACAATAAAAAACAGCGTTTCATAATTCCAGCATCGCACATGGGTTTCCTGTGGCGTGGACGCCATATACATTATCGGAACACCACGCCTGTAGTCTCTGAAGGGGTAGGTAGAGGAGAGTAGTACACTCCCACGTTTCACCAGTTACGTTTACGTACAATGGAATAGGTCGTGAGCCTATTGCCATGCCATAGACATGCAGTCACATAATAGACAATTACACAAAGTAACGTCAAGACATAGACAATTACAAAGTATAGACAAGTAAAACAAATAAATTTACCATTTCCGTTGCTAAGTAGGTAATTCCGGTAGTAGGGTGTATTTTATTAAAAGTAGTTTAGAAAATCAACATTTTACCTTCAATTTAAACTTCCATAAACAATTACCGTGTTCGTGACGATGCATTGCTTTATGGGTGGGTACATAGATATTTTGTATCTATCAGAAAGTCTGATACCTGTGAATTTGTTATACTATCCATGTTTATGAATCGACACATTCGATTTCTACCATAAAACTTTCGCAGCTCTCTGTACAGATCACTATAAAGTCGGCATATGAAATATATATACTATCTTATATCACTTTTAGAATCAATTTATGTATCACGAATCTTTCCGCTAAAGACTGTTAGAGGCGTCCCCTAAAATATTATATTGTTGTTTAAGCGATAATAATGAACCCTTTCATAGAACGACGAAACAAAAAACATTATGATAACCGCGTTTGAGGTACGGAAATAAATAATAAAGTTATCAGCATGGAACATTAAAGGCGTCACCCCATATCAATGACAGGTATACTAGCGTGTCAAGGTCGGGAGTAAAGGGTTTGGCTGTCATTATTATTATAAAACCGAACACCATATGCAGATAATTGAACTCACACTCCAATAAATTCCCATGTACAAAATTGTCTAATAAGTAATAACTTTTTTTATTTCTCATATGTAACAAGGCTGCAGTATGCAGTACTCATAATATATGTAACACTGCACGCATATATAAATTCATTTAAAATTATTTACCTAGCGCAAGTAACACACCCGTGGTACAGTCAGTGAACGCACTCACAAATTTGTACCCTCAGCTAAAGGCCACTCATTGTAAACTCTTCAAATATTTTGATTTTTTCTTCAGCATATTCTTCACGTCTTCCAACATCTCTTGCAAGCCGCTGTTCAGCTTCTGTTCGACGGTGCACTGGTACTTATTGTCGATGTTCATTTTCACCAGCTCGTCCTGCAACGTCGATTTATAGTCGTACGTCGGCCATTTATCGAATATATCCTCTAGCAACGCTATCGTCTCTTGTACAGTATCGTTTAAACTGCTCAGTGTTTCTAAAGTTTTAATGTGATCGGGTGATTGGTTGGCTTTTTTCCTTGACTTTTTCGTATTCGCAGGCGCTGTTAATTCATTGCACACTCCCAGCAGGAAAGTTATTATGCCTATAAACTGAAATAAAAAACACGCTTACAATCGTATGTTTCCATCTTAGCTGAATTGTCCTTCTAAAAAAGAGCATTTTATTTATAAATTGAAAACAAGGTAATAATTTAAAATAAATTAATTTCAACCCGACTTGGCTGAGGCACTGCCACGTACCGAGTATTTCGGTGGGATATTACTGTTTTATATTTTAAAGCGAATTTTTTGTTCTTGATGGGGTGAAAGCCTTGAAGCGTTACGAAAATTTAAAATTATGCAAGAAATAGGGCATAAAGGTATAAGCGCCGCGCAGAACGCGTGACTTGTGTTTAATTGAATTGCAATGTATGGCACGAAATCACTTTTAAATCATAGGCAAAAAATACTTCGTTTTTCTTCCTGTTATGTGGTTGCGTATATACGTTTAAGTATGATTACACAATTGATAGCGAGTGGTTCAAAATAGAAGAAAATCTTTCTACCTGCATATAATTAGCAAAAAGTTTCATTTTTACCGCGTGTTGGCGCCACAAATTTTTAACTTTTTTGGTATCATTAACTTTTTGTGTAACTTAGTAGAGCCAAAGAGAATCACTGTAAAAAAAAGTTTCTACATGCACGAATGTTACAAACTGAAGTCTTGTGTTTAGCTCTGGCGGTCCGAAATGAATTCTTGACACTCGTAGAATTAACAGGACAAGTTTAATATAACCTTATGTTAATTTAACTACTGTGGACCTCGCATTAATTCATGGTAAGGTATCTAAGGGTAATTGTACTATATAACTGTAAATATGACTAGGCACATCCACTCCCATTGCCGTAAATGCTATAGTGACACGTTCAAAACAGACATTTTGCTGGATTCGTAACTACTTCGCAGGCTTGTCTGGTTGGGTCTCCATCTCAATCTGTTGCCACTACTGTCCTACTGCGGGATTACGACGCTCCGTGCGGTCCAGTTCTTTCACAAAATAGTCCATTCAAAATGGGTACAA
>DWEC01001835.1:0-12612 GCA_018245735.1 Microceris miodesmiata | reverse complement strand
GTAGTAAATAAATATATAAAATAATAATATCTCGAAGTAAATACCTATGGCTAAATATACAATTATTTTAATTCTTAAACCTTATCGCGCTGTCAATTATCATTATGGGCAAGTTAACATTGGATGCTATATTTTAGTCACCGGCTAACAAGACGCCTCGAGTTTTATTGCTTTGGATATCAATCGGAGTACTAACAGCGCCAATAAAATGGCGCCTATTCGTTTTTATTTCCGTTGCGAGTGCCTCGGACGTCTTCCCTAACGACCAATTACCGAATATCAATTAGTAACAGTTGGGACAATAAATTCCATTGCAATTTGCGAGAATCGAACCCGACGCACGCTGCTGCGAGACGCCGGCCACAACTCCATTTATAAACGTGTCGTTTCGAACATTATTTAGACACACTAATGAGAACAAAAACTGGTGTTTTTATCAGCGCGATATAATATACGAATGCATTACGGATAAGCAATGTAAATGAACAGATAGCGCGGATATTTATCGAATCCGTGTTATTTCCAGTGCTTACCTGCCGGCGACCGGCCGATGTTTTTGTTTCGAGTGGGCGGCCAATAATACGCGTACATAATATTACAATTATACTCTTGTCTTTCTGTGTCGTCCACTGTCTCCGGCGCCACTATTTATTAACTGGCAAATGGAGTCAACCTTTTCGTTAACATATATCTCAGTGCGCTCGCTTTGTGTAACTAAGTTGTAGGATGTTGCCTGTAGGATGTTATTATCATCATCATGCTCAGTTACCTTTCCACTGTTGGACACAGATCTCCTCCCAGAGTAAGGTTACAGTCTACCACGCTGAATAAGGGCGGATTGACAGATTTTACACGCCTTGAAGAACATTATAGTAAACATGTACGTTCCTACCGGATCTTTTCGTTAAACGTTACAAGTGGAATTTAATTTTAAAACGCTGTTTTTTTGTAAGCAGTACGGACTAAGATTTGAAATCTTGAAACCAACAGTGGGAAACGGAATTCTAAACCACTAGACGAGCATTATTATAGTGTATACCTTAACACATATGTAATTATAAAGCCTAGTTTGTAACAACAAGATAATCGTTCTAGAAATCTATCTCTGCGAGCTGTCTACGTTACGAACGTTGACGGAAAGATATTAACGTCCCACGGCTGTGCACGGGCTGCCATGGCTCCGGGGCGACACTCGCAGCTCGCTTCACGCCACTTCTCCAGTGACAAGTTCTGTAGATGCGATTTAGTAGGTAATTTTTTTTGCAACTAAATATATACTAGCGATCGATTTGCTTGGTCAGCGGTTCTTGAATTGAGACTGTAACCCACAGGTAGGTACGTTATAGAATCTTGAACAAGACAAGTATCTGACTGGAATCGGTAGCGAACACTATATCCCCTTGCCATGGTCACGAATAAAGAAAATGTACAGTAGGTCCGCTTTGATTGTAAGGTATAGTAAACATTAAAGTAGGTACACAACTACTATAAAATAAACGCATTTTCGTTCATTTTATAATAGCCACATTCATAATAGAAACGCGTATTTAAAACAGTAGCCGTACGAACGTTGCCGCGGTCAGCCAAAAGCGGATAGTCATTGAAGAGTCAACCGTGTGTAGTTGCCCTTAATGTGTACTCACGTGTCGTTATTATGAGTGACGGCCGCCGCTCGGCCGCGGAGCGTTTTACATATAAATTACCAATTATATCTCCGCAGTAGAGAACACGCGGAGAAAGAAGTGGCAAATTGTTTATTTATATCTAAGAACATTATTACTTTTATGTTCGTTATCTATATGTGTTTCGTTAACGTTAAGTAGAGGTAGAATTAACTCGTTAAATTAATTACTTAAAGTATTTATTAAACAAAAACTGTTCAAGTACCTAATCGCCTAGTTAAGTTTTGATCATTCTCGAGAACAAAAAATGAAGTGGTTTAAATATAGCTTACACTCGCTTACACTTAATGTTCTTTATAATGAAATTTTACAATTGGCTGAATAATTCATAGACCAATGATTAAAACAATTACTACATTATAAACAGATGCTAGGTGAAATAATAAAATCTTTGTTCTAATTAATATTAAATGCAAATGTGTTGTACAGTCGCATAGATCATCTTTGCAAATTAATACACTCGCCTAAGATAATACTTGACAATGCACATAAATAGAAAGTTTTAAGCAAACGGCAACACCCAAGTAGCTCATTTATAAGTATTAATATTATTCAAATTTATTCATTATTTATTCTCGTACTCAGTTATCGGATTCACACGACATCGATAAACGCTAGACAAAGTAATAGAGACGCGTAAATTTTCGCGCGCAAACCGATCACGAACAATGCGTCCTGATTTATGTTCTGTAATAACGCAACGCTGTTGCGAATACACAGCAATAGCAGGTACATTCGTGCGAGAGAAACGCATCGCTCAGCGAGGATATACGCATTCCAACAATGACCGTGTCTATGGACGCTTAATACGCGGCCGCAGTAACGGTAGCCACTTCTAATAATGAGTAATGAGTTAGAAAGAATGCAGGATAACGAGACGCGTTATAGATGAGCATACTCCGAGCGGCTCATGCTCGCCTGGCACTTTGTGCATTAAATGGACGGCTCCCATTAAATCAGTGATTGATTCCGCCCGAACCAAATACAGTAGTCGCTACCGGATCTCAAGTATTTATCTATTCATTTCGAAGCCATCGTATTCACGGACCGTCGATACCCTCTTTAATTATCGTTCGATTACCGTCGTTTCTAGATGAGCGGCGTGACTCACCGCGAATGTTAATTCTTTATTTAAAAAATAGATCCTTAACTACATCGGCGCTAAATTAAATGAAATACGCTTGTTGTTGACCGTGATGAAGGGATATGAATAGATATATCGGACGACGTAACATTTTAATAAACCCAACTAAACTAGCAATGTACAGAAATTGGTAGATCACAATCGGCTTAATAGCTCTTGACATTTAAAATTATCGTATCGTTGTTGCATTTCTTGCGAGCGCTAATAAAGAAAAAAAGGAGGGAGCGGTGCCGATAAATAGAATATTAACTCTGTCAACATCGACATTAACACGCTCGGAATATTTTAAACGTACGAGTCACGCGATTGTACGTAAACGGGCTGGTTTCGTTTCAATCATACAGCGGGCCGTCATAGTCGGACAGGAGGTGTTTAGCGGGTCGCGGCGGGCGGCCACCCGCGCGCTCCCCGCGGCGAGCACGCGCGCCCGCAAATCCGTTCCTCCTCCCGACACGACCAAATTGCCCTTCCAGTCTGACGACGGTGCCTTCCGCCTCGCGCCCGCTACCGCCCGCGCCCGCCGCTTTCTTCGCACATTCGCACATGCGACTCGACTAGCTAACGGCACTTGGCACGGAAATTATCCCGATGGATTGATAGTGAAACTGAAACGCATACTGAGCGGAAAGGTAAATTACTACCGACACTCGCCCGATCGGGACTTCATGTGAACGGGCTGGCTAACGAGCTGCACGCGAATTACCGCGAAGTGGACATTTAAACTTATACTTTACGCAGTCACAATCGTTTTCTCAGGCCGATGTTGCCAACATTTTGTGCCAAGAATTTTCACTCTGATTTCCTTTTTAGTGCAAGAATAAAGCACTCCTATCAATCACTGTGACGGTTTATTTGTATTTATACCCACATATGCAATGAAAACATATTGAAAAGACAAAAAAATTTTGATATCGGCGATAACCGAAGCAAATAGAAAACGCGTGAGAATGTAATATGTGCGCCGAATAACGCACTGTAGTGGAGCGTAGTTTACAGTTTCCCATATTACCGATATAATTTCCAGGAACATTTAGCATGACTCCCTACGAAGCGTTCTAATCAGCTCATTAGTTTCCCGTCACGTGCGAAGATGACTTTATTTTGATATTGCAAGCCTGTAGGTACTTTATAGTCCATTGTGCTTTTTTTTACATCGCTACGTGTTTCAATGTCAGAACCTATTACTTATAAATATGTCACTAACACGCGAGGACACTACACGTTTAGTTAACAAGAGACAATTTGAGAAAAAATCTTGATATAATTGTACAAGTATTGGACAGTAAGGTTGAGACATTTTGGGCACCAAAACTTTTGATATGGTTCAAGAACTTGCCAGACAGACATAAACACATTTTATACATATTCGCTCACTAAATACTTTTTGTCTACCCGTCTACTTTTTGTCTTCATATGTGACTAATAAAACTTTATCAGGGACGAACTCTCTCTACATCAGAGAATTGACAACAAGTATTTAGGTGCTGTGTATGTATGTCAAAATCGCAATTAAATCAATTCGTGCTTTGGTCTGAAGGGTGTAAATGACAGATACCTACTAACTATTACTAACTGCAGCCATACTAATATATACGAAGTACAGTAATGTTACTAACAGTCTCGTTCCTGTAATTCTTTAACCAATTTACCTAACAGCTTTATGGACAATTTATATGAATTAAACTTGACGCAACAGTCCTCAATATGTCAGTGGGCGGCAATGGTCTTTACGAAGTGCCATCATTTTGTTTGGGAATTGCCTTTCACACAAATAAAAATTATCAAAAAGGGGATCACTATTATCATCATAATCCTACTCCCTCCATCGTCCACTGCTGAACATAGGCCTCTTCATTGGCACGCCTCTGAGCTCGATCTTCAGCTCTGCACATCCAACCATTTTGCGTATATCGTCACTCCACCTAGCTGAAGGGCGTCCTACGCTACGTTTGCCAAGTTGCGCTCTCCACTCCAGAACACGACTAGTCCAGCGGCAATGAACAATTAATGAATTTGGGCAATACCCAAGGTAATATTCAATGGGAATATATGTATCTGTTTTCAATTAAAAGTCGACAAATATGTAAAAATGAGCAAGATGACACTGGGCGTAGCGAAGCAGTCGTTGGTCGTGACCATACTCGCCAGTATTAAATATGGTGTCCCTACTCATTACCACTCAATCGTTATTCCGTCAGCGTCCGAGATTTGTGAAAGGGCTGGTGTGAATTGCTATTGCTTATCCTGCTTTCCACTTTGTGATCGTCTAAAGTTTTACGGTGTGCCCTTCGAATTGATGCAACTGTTATCATTATAACTGCCCATTTTTTTGAGAATTTAGACACGGTGCACGCCGTTATATAAAATAATTATGCAAAATTATAGTTTATTATACCCTCAAGTGAAATGTTCGTTACATTACACATCACGCTTATTTCCTATTAAGGTATGCAGAAACTAAGCACTTGAACTACGTATCCTCCTAACTATAGTCGTTGTCGTCCATAAAGTCATCATATATGCTCATCTACGTGGAGTTCTCTTGTTCCGATCCTCTTATAAAATTCTCCTGGTTCAATCGTAATTCTCACACTTAACTCAATTATTTTATGCATATCATAGTAATTACCTATTTACGTATTTACAAAACTATATTAGGTACTTGTACTTGTATTTCTAGATATATGAACTATACTTGTATTTCTAGATATGTGTGTTTAGCCCCTTACTTGGGCCAGGTGATCGCACGATAATGATCCTCAGATATTATTATCATTAGTCCAAGACGCACCCGCGGAAAGCCTTTCTTACTTAACTATATTAAAGATAGGGGAATGGAAGTTTTATAACATACAACTTTCCGAAGCCACAAAAGCAGGTTGACATTGTCGTGCCAGGATTGACTCTATCATCCTATTGGCGTGTGTGAAAAACATAAAAACTTGTGTAATAGCTTTTGTTTTGCCAAAGGAGGCAGGGCGTTCGCGTGCGCCGCGCCACGTGTGACATGGTGCCTAGTTCATAATCGATGAGATCTACGGGCGTCGCCGCCAAATGTTAAGGTCATATAACGTGAAAGGTTTACTAGTAGTGGCTGGCCCATCGCGACCCTGCTGTGTTTGCAATCTTATATAAACATGTATTTGAATTGATAATATACAAATACATCGTGTTGTACAAATACATCTTGTAGTAAAAATTATCATCGTAACTGAACATAATTGTTGACACGTCACGATTTTTTTTAAATTCTGACGAGTTCAATAACACACATGTTATGAAGCTTCACCATTTAAATATTCTAACTGTTGCTGCTCCTATGAGCGTAGTTTAACATAATATACGTACATGCCTTTGGAGATATCACTGTTTATGACTCAAATAACTTTATGTTTAGACGACAGCTCAATTTTCAGTCTGTTTTTAGTAAAATAAGAGGAA
Organism: Microceris miodesmiata; assembly: GCA_018245735.1. Lineage (NCBI taxonomy): Eukaryota > Metazoa > Arthropoda > Insecta > Lepidoptera > Hesperiidae > Microceris > Microceris miodesmiata. Next base: position 6,345 of record DWEC01001835.1, on the reverse strand, counting down.
TTACCAAAGACTGATGTGTACACAGTGGAGTCGTTACCCACCGAGATGCCTAGCATTCCGCGTAGCACACATGACTGCAACGGCGCCCGAGGGAGCGCAGACTGTAAAAATCCACTTCCCTATTATATTAACTAGAACCACGTGAACGACAAATCGGTATTTTTTCCGTTTAATTTTTTTTCTCTGGAACCTTCGATCGGGGACCTATTTGTGGTTCCGCCCAACAGTTAGCGCGACGTTGGCGGCGGAATGACAAAGATTATAAGAGAATGCAGTACTTTAAATTGATAATGAATTAGTCACGAAAATTTGACGTATATATATGTACTTTAATAAAGATATTTTGTGTACAAAGAAAAGGATTCATTCATTCATTCATAATTACTTATAGGTACTTTTAACAAGAATTAAGTCACATTTGTGAATTTAATTGTTTTTATCTTCATTACATGTACACCTTCATTATTCTTGCATTTGCTATACCATGGCGAAAAAACAAACCCTTGCGCAAACACTGTTCAAAAATAAACAAATGAGTAATAAACGAATATTGAAGGACAACACATTCACAAGCTCGGCTCATTAACACTTTTTAAATAAAGTCTAATAGAGAGTGAATCGTTTTGTAGGTAGTTTACGCACTGTTTATGGTATTACAACCATTTAAAGCTGCCTACCCTAAGCTGACTCCGGATGCCGGGCCCGCCGCGCCGCCCCGCTATGCGCTCCTGGTAATTACGCGTGCACAGCATACTTGCTTCATTAGCGACTAATTTAGACCGCTTTGTGATTTATTTGACCTGCCTATTTCTAATTTTACTATGAGCGAACAAACTAAGTTGATTTTTAAAACTTTACGACGGTAATAATAATATTGATTGGAATGTGCGGAAAAAATAATAATGACTTTAACTTGATTTGGTTTTCCAAAAATTACACATAAGAACACGAGTAGTACTGACTCCAAAATGATTACAAGTGTTCGCTTTGAGTATCTAATGTGTTGAATCCCATAAAAATATATGATACTGATACGATATAAACCTTTGTGGTATAGATAAATCTTAATATAATTAAAATTATTTATTATTGTTTACAGTATTGGTGTAGCCGAGCTGAGCGCCGGCGGGGGGCGGCGCACCTGGCGCCTAACTTCCACGGGAACGTCGCTGACGGGCGCGGACGAGCAGTGCAGTGCGTTATGGTGGATACGACTAATGGTGTCTCAGGATATATTATCACGAAGTATATTTTTAATAGTGTTGTAAATGGTTATTTCTAAATATACACAATGACAACATTCTATATCTTTTAATGTTAAGTAGCCTACCATCGACTTTGCTGATTTTATATAACATGCTTAACTTTGTGGGAATTCATTGTAATGAAATGTATCATCTATCCTATATACATACTAGTAGTATATGTTACAGGGGACTGTTCGGGAAAACACAGCCTAGTTTAGTATCCAAGGATATTTCTATTATGTTATTAAGGCCAAACAATACATTGCGGGTTTCATTCAAGTCACAGAACCATGTCCACAATCACCAACCAATTAAAATTAGTATGTGCTATTGTTTACGTGAAGTAAGAGATTGTAGATGTTGATAGTACATTTTCTCCTAATAATACACGCGATGTTACAAGACGTATCCGACGGACGTACCCACGTAAATCTAAAATAGAAGCACACATCGGAACGTTATCGAATTTCGGAATCAAACGTTGGACATAATGCAGAAACGACAGGTAGGCAGCGGGCAGCGTATGCCGCGCTCACGGAATACAAAAACGAGTAAAACTTCCTTCCACGGTCGCGTTTTTGTGATTACTACTTAAAATACATAGCGATTAGGTTGAAACTAGATTGCCGCGTGACGGGTAATAAATCTTACGTCACGATGACACGTGTCAGGTGTTCCGGGAGCTGTCAGAGTGACGTAATGAGTTTATTTATGACGCTGCGCCGGTCATCGATGACGTGGGAACAAAAACTGATGCGTACTCTATGATACGCTTTTTATGGGTGTCCTACGAGCGACAGCTAGTTAGGACTCTCTATTCGGATACCAAATAACGTGTTGTTTAAGAGTTTCATGGGAGGTGCAACTACATATGTAGTGGGGGACGTAATCAAAGTTAGTTCGATATAGACAAACTAGTTTGTAACAAAATGTAATTATAATTTAACAAATGCTTATACATAAGATTAAATACCTTGTAGAATGTTATAAGAAATCGATTACAAATATTTACAAAATGAAGATGTCAGTCCCATAAAATTATGCGTAAGTATATCTAGTCATTCACTTCTGTTACTTGTAGACTAATAAAACATTATATTATACATATATAGCCATGTATTCTTTTGAAACCAGTAAATCCATAACACAAATTAAACAAAAGCAATATGCTATTAATATGAATAAACTGGTTTAATTATGATCGCTTCGAATACGCGTGCAGCATGTAGGGAGATCTTTGAACTTTTTATTTGTCATTGATAACTACTCTTAGCTTGGCTTTTCAGTGTACTTAATAAGACTGAAGTACATTACAAATTACTACATATTACACCACACGGTACTACGCGATGTGCTCGAGTTTACGTCATGCCAGCCACTGCACGGGCTCGGATAATGATAACGAGCACGGAACAAGCCGCAGCGGCGCGTCGACCGTATCGTCTCCATATTCATAATATTAAGGTCATAAAAAATAATAGGCCTAATCGTAACTTTCCAATCCCACCCATAAAGGAAGACACATACAAAAAAAAATCATAAAACTAACAAGGCACCAGCATCATCAATTTATCAACATTTCTATAATGACGTATGCCCTAATAAATCGAATGGTTTTTATGCGGCATAGTCGAGATTCCTCGCGCCGCGTCCCGCTCGCACATCCCATAAACATGACACGGTTAATTAAAAACGGTGCATTAGCATAAACAAATAAAATGCCCCATTACGAATTCAATTTACAATCTTTGAAATCGGTTGAATTAGTCGCAGTAAATAATACTTCGGACGCAGCTCGTATAATCGCGGCGCGGCGCACGCGGCGAGCGGAGCGGGCGGCGACCGAAGCCTCCTCGTCTCACTATTAAAGCACTATTCAAATAAAGCAAGCACACGTCACCTGGGGCCTAATAATAGTTGTTTATTGCATACACACTGCAGCAGTGAAACTAATATGTACCTAATTTCTCAGTTAGCAGAACACATAAAAGATATATTTTTTGTGCATGTATGTAAACAGTGATTGTACCTATTTTATTATAACATGGGCTAACAAATTAAATCCACAAAAAAAATCCTAAATCAGTGTTATGATACAATATTTCTAATTATATTTCTAAAATTCCTAATTAAGAACCCGTTTATGATTCCTTTTTCTACACAAGTCTCAAACTTTTGGAGAACGTTATGGTATTAACTGTAAACTTTGTAGGTTTTCTCAGTCTCCCGGAGATTGTAAGGCTCGTATATACATTTCTTTATAACGTATAAAGAATAACCAGTAGGTAACAACCTCAGCGTAGACGTAGCGGGAATACTATAATTGAATGACGTGTATTGGCTACTTAAAAATGAAGCTAAGCTATAGATAGAATAATAAAATAGACACAAGATAAACTGAACTACATATAAAATACGTATTTTTGCAGTTTCATTCTTAAACTTAAATAGAAATAAACTTAAATAGCCCGCTGGCGCTCGTAACTCACACGACGTACGAAAAACGAGACCCGTTTCTTTTTTTATGGTCAAACGATGTATGTTTTTATTTAATATTCCGTCGGATAAGCAAATAATGCCTTTGGGCATAGAAGCCGGAATTTTGCTTAAATAGGTGCTTTCTTTACGAACACTCCGCTACTGATGTTAGTGGTTTAATTTTTAAATAATATATCTGTTTTTTAATAATGTTATTTGTAACATTTTCAATACTGCATATAATGCTACTGCCCTGGAATATTTGGTGAACTATCAGCGTAGTACATCTTACACTGCTAATATCTAACTTCTGTTCATCTTGATGATGAAGCAGTCGTCAGGATAAAAATGACAAATTCAAACTCTTCAAACCAGAAAAAGGTGTGAGACAAGGCTGCATTCTATCTCCATTACCGTTGAATATTTATGGAGAGCGCGTAATGAGAAAAACCTTATACGGTTGGACAGATGGCACCGCGGTGGGCGGGGAACAAATCAGCAACTTGCGGTACGGAGAAGAAACTACACTGTAGCATGCTCCGAAAATGAAATTCGATGAAATTATAAGAATCATTCATAAAGAATGCCAATAGGTTGGGTTGAGGAAGAACAAGTGTGAAACTTAAATTATTAGTATGGACAGAATCGAAAACCCCACACTAGATGGAAAACTCATCGAATTGGAAACGGTGAACGAATTCGTCCATACCGAATTTTAAATCTTTATAACTGACCACTGTGAAAACGAATAAGTCATTAAGAGATAAAAGCATGTATCTGCAACGTATCATCGAGTACTAAAGATACAAACATCTCCAACTATACGAAAGGGAAGTTTATTATTACGTCTGTATTTACCGCTCCAAAATCCTGGATCTGACAACATAGGGAAAACATATGCTTCTGAAACTTAGTATTGACTTTAGATGTTGAGGGTATGAGGTACACAAAGAAATGTAAATAGTTAAATGTAAATAGTTAATCATCAAGGACCAAATTTTGGTTACCATACATCAGTTATTAACGGGTGTATGGATGATGTTCGGGCAAGAAAGATGGGAATATCTGATGCTGAAACTCCCCTTTCTCTGATCAGAGTCAAACTTTCCAGTGCGACAAAGAAGAAGAATAATCCGAATAGTAAGTGACAGAATAACCAGACATAATTTAAAAACCTGCTAAAATTAAATGTATCTGATTAAACATGCAGTTTTATTCAAAACGATACACATATATTATCAAAAATAAATGATGGAATTTAAATTATTTAAGACATAATAAAGAAGGAATAACTAATGGGAAATACGATCCTTGATATAAAATTTTCGCGGTTTTTAATCTGTGTTGCAGTGACTAACAGGACCACAGATGTATCGGTTTTCAGTATCAAAAACGGTTATCATAATTAAGTAATTATTTATACCTACTTTAAAAGGTACTCGTAAAGCGAGGAAACGGCACTTATTGAGGTACGGTTATTCTTATACCAAACTAACCTAATATTGAACCTAATATTACAATTGTAATACTGATAATATAATTCTTAATTATATTTTAACATATCAATTGTAGGTGGTACTCGAATTTGCTTATTACATTAAATTATTATCATATAATAAAACTTAATATTACAAGCGTATAAGTTTATATATAAAATTGAGTTCAGATTTTTTTTTATGTTAATCGAATTATTATGCTTTAAAAATATACATGATCTTGGATTATATTAACATTGTTGAAATATCACTTATCGTATCATCATTAAGAATCTTATATATATATTCTCTCAAATAAGTTGAAAGTAAACTTAAGAATGACACGAATATAGCAATACGCCAATATTAACGATCATAGCTTAATAGAAAAAGTTAAGGTCGTTATGGACGGAGCTATAATATTTATTATATAGCAATACTATAGTCTGCTATAATATACATTGTAGCATGGTATATTATAGCTGCACCTGGGACGATTTAATCGACAATATAATATTACGATTTATCCATCCATCAAAATGATAAAGGTGAGTTAAATATATACATAGCTGTAGTAACTAAAATTCATTAATCGTAGAGTAACGTGTAATTTTTCTGACTCGTATTAATTCCCATTTGTCAGTCGAGAGGGTTCCGAACATTTAGTTACTCGTTCATTAGCTGTACGAAACGTCGAGAGGAGATTTACAAGTCCGTAGCAGATAGGAATATTTAAATAATCATATATTTATTGTGTTTGTTTTAGAGACAATTAAAGGTATAAGAAGGTCCGTGTGACGTGTGCCGGCGCGGCGGGGCGCCGCCGGCTGGGACGTTGTGTGGATATCGATATTTAAATAATATACATATAAGTTATTTTTAAATCGATATTTCAAAATTTGCTTCGTAGGAAACTCAAATATAATCAGAAAATTGAAAAATTATGCTACTGAAAAGTTTAAACAAATAAAGGTGAACATTAAATTTTACTACGGAAATAATTTACTTTGACTGGTTCCTCGGGAGAGTAGTTTGCAAGCGCGACTGCTGAGCGAGAGGTCCTGGGTTCAATTGCCAGGTATTATTGAGCACTGGTGCTATTGGTTTTTCTTATTTAAAATTCCTAGCAAATAGGTTCATCCTCC
>DWEC01001834.1:0-12614 GCA_018245735.1 Microceris miodesmiata | reverse complement strand
CAAGTGGAGTTGGACCCTAGCGCCTTCTTGACGGCGGAAGGAGAGCATCCAGATGCCGACTGCCATGAGGCTGTCGATCTGGATGATGATGATGATGATGCGGCAGACGTTCCGAAGACTGATAAGTAAGGATTTCCTTTCAATAAAATACAATCCACAGATATAATTAAAATTGAAAAGTCTGTTCGTGACATAAAAATAATATCTTTTAATGACTGCCTGTGAAAATATACACAGTATGTATAACAAATAGGCAATTTTTAAAATGAAATGGGTGGTGAGTCTATTGAAGTTTGGGTTGGCACAAAAATACAATATGCTGGTAACATCTTCCACAGCCATCAAGACCCAATAAGTCTTCTAACGTCCAGCGACGAGGACGAAGTGATAATCCAGGAACCTCACATCGACACAGTGGAAGTGTCAGACGAAACAGACGAAGACGATATCCCGCTGGTGAAGCTGCTGAAGAAGCCGGAGAAGAAGAAGAAGTCCAAGGTGAGCATCTGGGACACGTATGAGTACTTCTGTGTGGACTGTCAGTTCAGTACGACGAGCAACGTGAAATATAAGGAACATGTCGCCAAGCATTCGACGATACTGCAAGTATGTCAGATCTGCGATTATACATCAGCGAGTAAGACACAATTCACGAGACACAAGAGAAAACACAAGGACGACAAGAAGTACAAGTGTCATATATGTGAATACAAAGCCAGACACAACATGAGTCTAATATACCATTTGAAGTCCCACCGAGCGCTCACCACGACGAAGAAAGGCTTTAAGTGTGACAAGTGTCCATTCGTGACTGATGTTAGGAGTGTTGTGCTAAAACATGTGAGACTGTGTTCGGTTGACGCGAAGAAATTTCAGTGTGACAAGTGTGTGTACAAGACGAAGAAATCGTCGGACCTTAAGCGGCATAAAGAGCGCAGGCATAAGCAGGATGTATAACTGTAAGTTTACAAAGGCAGATTACACATGGCGTTACTTGTGTTGTTTTCATGCTCAGCTAACAGATGGGGCTACCAGTGTTGTGAAAAGTTTTCATAGTCTGATACAAGATAACGTTACTTGTGCGAATTGTTTTAATGCTCAAATAACAGATGGCGGTACTTATGTAAATTGTTTTCATACTCAGATAATAGATGGCGATACCGGTGTTGTGAATCAGTCTATCTGATGTTTTGTAAATATAACAATAACGTTGTAAATATACCTTACATCACTAAAAAAATTATTTTATTTGTGTCGCATCGCTTCCATTGTCTGGCCCGCTTGTCCCGTATTTAGTGATCGCTGAGACTGAAGGTTATGAGTTCTATTCACACTTAGGATAAATAAATAACGAGTATAATTATGTTACTAAATGCTGTTGAAAGTAAGTAATTGTCGCGACGTATCACTTCCACTCTCCGTCTGTGTGAGTCGCCATTCAATAACGTACCAATAAGAAACCGAAGGACTGAGGAAGAAACTTACAGGGGTCATCATTTTTATCATTCTAATGGTAATCTTGTCACCGTTAAACAACAAGTATATAATATACAATGGTTATTGCAATATATACATATCTCTTATTTTTTACTTATCAAGGTAACACATTTCAATAAAAGAATGAAAAAAGATAAGTACTTACTTTATTAATAAAGAATTATTTTATAAAATACTCTTAAAACTACGCCAGTATTAATTGTGAAATTGGTTAGAACGCCAACTATTGGCGAAAAGTGCAAACAATGTACTTGAAAAAATGTTCATTGTATTAATTAACGGTCTATGTGTGTCCAATAAAAACTGATTTAAACATAATCTGATGGTTTTTCGTTACGTTACCAAATATACAACCCCATCAGTCTTTTCAAAATCATTAGCTGAAAAAGCGGATAGTACTCAATTCCTCCATTAAGGCAAATTGTTATTACTACTAATTAAACTATTTTACTGGAAACACTGTGTTGATATTATGAGCAAGTTGATGGTTTTGTTGGTGAAAAGCGGCAGACGACCTTCTTCAGGTCGGTGAAAGCCTCATCTTGGACGGCCTGGTCGAAATTCTGTGAAAAATACTAACAAGTTAAACTATTGTATTATATGTAAATACTATGGTGACCACTAAATGACGTTAATCATGTATATATGCCAACGCAAACTAGTATAATACGCAGAAATCGACTTGAGACTTGCAAGGAATGCGGTTTTCTTCTCGGCATGTTACTCCACCTATCAATACTCAAAGCAAAGAAAATATTTCTAGAAAGATGTTAAAAATAAACACTTATTATGGAGTTCATAACTCGCTATTACGTCATCATAGTGCGGTTGATAGAGAACTTGTGTAAATCTTGTAATGCTTCTACAAATGATTAAATTTCGTTGAACTAAGTTGTATTATACATAGTCCTTAAGTTTCTTATTAAAGTGACAATATAATTATAAGCACGTCTTATGACAAAAAATCTTTACATCAGAATATCCTTAAGGACCGTACTGAGGATGGTTTAATGGAATACATAAAAAAGTTACATAACGCCTGTAATCCCCGACGCGATAGCCAGAGGAGTGTTGTACACTCCCACGTTTCACCATTCAAATGGAATGTTCTAGAAACACAAGTTTTTAAATATGGCGTGTTCAAGAAAGAGAAGTAACGAAATGAATATATCACCTCGTTGATCACAATAGTGGGCACGAAGGAGAGCGGGCGCGCCACGGAGTCGCTCTTGTCCCCGTTGGCCGCCAGCAGGGCCGCGCCCTGGTCGCCCGAGGCGCAGCGCTTCAGCTTGTCCGACTCCGACTGCCTCTTGACTTGTTCCAGGCACTGTCACGTCAATTTTGGTTAACGACAAATTTCATAGAGACACAGTTTTCATAAATCGGTAACAGATGGAACCACAAGTATTCTGAGCAAATGTTGAATTTCTGCATCATCAAACATTAATAAAAATGATAACTCATACTCTCTCCTCCCTCCGTTCTACTTTTGGAGTAGAAATTCTTCCCCCCTCACCCTATTTTGCAAATCAAACCCTTTTTCGCCATAAATAAAAGTTTCGACATCAGAATGTGCAGTGGACCCTGATGGAAGATCTTTTGCATTATACCGAAAGGATCAACATGTACATGTATCGTACATTAAAAGTTAAAACGGAAACAATCAATGACGTACTTGAAATACATACATATATTTTACAAAGCAATAATATATTATATAACTTGTATTTTCATAACCATCTGATACATATCTCCTTTCAATCATCACTTGTAAGCATTAAGCTATTAATGATTACTAAATGACCAATTCCAATTAACAAATTTTGTGAAACTCACAGTATCCAGGAACTTGTCAGGGCTGGACTGGCCCATGAGGCAGATGATCATCTCCATTTTCTCCGTGTCTTGCAGACTCTTGTCCTTCAGTATGCACGCTTGCATCTACAACAAATTGTTACAACGAATCAGAAAAGTCATTTATTGAATTCAACGCCTATGAGCTCCTATGAGTAACTTGACTTATAAAATATTATTCTAAAAGCTATGAAAATATTTGCGTGTTTTATGAAATTTTAGAGAACGATTTTAAGAATGTTTAACGGTTTTGTAAATCGCAACACATTTAGAAGTAAGAACAGTACAATTAAGTTAAAAATAATTAATTGAGAACATATTAATAGTCAATTTTCAGTCCCAGAAATCGAACCCCCAATTACAAAAGCAAGAGTCTAACGTTCCAACCACTTTGCTACCACTACAATATTGTTTATATAATTATAATAATAAAAACCTATTATACACACCTTGTTGCCATAGCACTCATCAGGTCCGTGATGGCAAGTAAACTGCCATTTGCCATTGATCTTGTCGCGCTGGAAGGAAATAGTCATAATATTAATCATGACTTATTGTGGTAAAAAAAAAATTGATTTAATAGGATCAAAATAATTATCCTCATTCCCGTCATCAAGAGTCTACTCCCGTCCACTGCTGGACCCAGGCCTCTCCAACAGCACACCACCGAGCTTGATCTTCAGCTCTTCGCATCCAACCGCATTCACATCATCAATACTATTTCAATTAACTTTACTTATGTTGAAAGTCTTCGTCCGCTATATAAGCTACCTTCGCTTGGACATGTGCAACATCCGACACGTTGCAGCTTTGAAGGAGAGCTCTTTTTGCGCTTCTCTTAAAGAATCCCATGTCATAGTGCTTCGGGAGAATCTCGGATGGAAACATATAAGGGGATTTATACTTTATACTCACTGTGCTCTTTCCATATGGCACCAGTTTGACTTTGACTCCTCCGCGGAAGTCCCTCCACACGGGCGCCAACTGGCTCGTGATGAAACGCTTGCTATCCGGGCAAAGGGATTCATAATAGACTGCTATTTTTACCTGGAATTAGCTTTTTTTTAAAAACTGTTATATAAATTGTCATTTCATAAAAATAACGTATATTTCGATATTGTAAAGTGTACTGAATAATAAATAATTCACTGTTAATTTTTACAAAACATGTAGCAAAAATTATCAAATTGTCAAAAATAATAAAAATATTATTAATCTACAAGTAATGCTATTATTCTAACAGTTCGTTTGCAATTAAATTGTTTTTCGTATCTAAATACATATACAAGACGATTTATTATACAAATAGTGTACATACGATAATAATTGTGTTACACAAATTTTAGATCCAATTATTGGATATGACGGCACCAGCGATATTAATATTTGGCGGGAATTTTTCGGCCTATAGCCGCCATATTGAATAGATTAATAATTTATCTGACAATATCGATTCCATGTGTTTTCTATCATTTATTACACGTATCATAGCAGTGATAGCATAGGGTTAAGAATTTAGGCCCTCACTACGGGGGTGCTGACAATAATCGTATTTTGTATTACTATTATTGTATCGTCATGTCAGATCCAGCAGGGTAGGCAGAGAGTGCGGACTGTTAAATATTTCTAATATTACAGACCCTCCAAAACTGAAATTGGATTAAATGGTACGAAATGCAATTTTGTTTTAGGCCGACACATTGTTACCAACAATGAAAAATAAATGAATGTATTTACCAAATATGACTGCTTTAGTTATTTCAAAAGAATAGACATATTAAAAAATCTAGGTCAAACTGGTGTCGGTCTGGCGCGCAAAAAGTAATTTCCTGTGAGACCGTTACTTGAACAAATGTTTGGTTGTGTATATGAAATAGATATAGGAATTATATTATTAAAAGTTATCACGCCGATATTCGGCGTGATAACTTTTATTAAGGGATACGCAGAAAGTGAAGATTTCGAACTATCACAGACTTGATAAACCTGAAACCTTTTACATTTTCAACAAATGGAATGTTTTTAACAGAGCCTTATATTTATATTCGTTTATTTATATTTAGCCTGAATACTTACAATTAGATCAGAGGCAGTCTTTGATAAGTTTAAGAATCTATGAGTCTTAAGGCAGTGATAGCCTAGCGGTTAAGAAATCAGCCTCTCATTCCGGAGGTGCTGGGTTCAAATGCATGGAGCGCACCTCTTTACAAAAGTGCCTCTTAAATTTAAATATAATTTGGTAACTGTGAGAGCAAACATCGTGAGGAATTCTACACATCTTGTATATAAATACATATATTTTTCTAAGGTGTGTGAAGTCTGCGAACCTGCACTTGGCCAGCGTGGCTGACTATGGCCTTAACCCTCTCAATATGAGAGGAGACCCATATTCAAACAGTGGAATTATATTGGTTCGATTATTATTTTGAGTAGTCATAAGTTTAATTCAATTCAGACAATTGTATGTAACTTTACATTTGTATTGTTGTGTTTTATTGGAATTCTTTTTCTTAAAATTACAAAAAGGTTAATTTTAATTTTAATATTGCGTTGAAATGTAAAAATTTGGCGGGAAATTGGTTTATAACTCTTTAAAATTTAATCAAATGATGATACTCGCTTTGTCATCTTTCTTGTTCTTCGCCAACGCACCGCAGAGCAACGCAATCGCGCAGATCAGCAGCAATATCTTCATTTTGTTCTGCAACGAAATATTAAAAATATCAAAACTTTATCTTTACGCGTTATAATAAGGCTCAATTTGGCAATTGAGATACATGGCGTTGATAACAATTTGAAGTCTTATACACTTTCACGACATTTCCATATAATGCTTGAACGAAACAAATAGTAATACACATAAAATGTATTAAAATCTTTACAACTGTAGGCATTTTAATATAATTAGCAAATAAAACAGACCACAATTTTTTTTTGTTAACTTTGGCATGGTATCAATAATCTAAATCACAACAAAATTAATTAAAAAATGGATTAGTCCGAAAACTCTGCACTTCGCTAATAGATGGCGTTAGTTGTCAAATAACGTGTTAAAACATATTTTCCTCTATCTCTTTTCATATTTTCCTCTGAGCCACTACTCATATCTTACGATGTTAATACATAATTTCTTTGTTTTCACGTGATGTTTTTATGTATGATATTAACAGGCCTATTAGTTCGATGATTAGTGTACTGCGGTTGTTAAACCGGGGTTTTGGATTCGATTATGATGTAGGACAAAAATTTTCTGTGACGACCATAAGTATATTTTGTACTTTTGTTTTAAGTGTACAATTATTTTCTATTGGCTATGAATTGCGACTTTGTTTGCGTAGTTTATTATAAAAACAATGCATTTTGTGTGAATAGAGAACATAAACAATATTGAAGGGAACAATATAGGTATTTTTCTATCTTAAAAACTGTAACACCACGCTTCTAATCACCGCAGGCATAGACAGAAGAGTGTAGTACACTCCCGCGTTTCATCAGTTACGTTTATGTCTCGCAAAGGAATGGCGACCTTATTGCCATACACCGGGCAAACTTGGCTGGTAACTTAGCTGGTACTAGAAATTTCTACTAGAAAATCTAAGAAAAAAATCTTTAAAATCGCTAAAATTGTAGTTTTTTAAAACTAACAGACACATCTACCTATATGTATACTTTTAACACATTTGCAGGATATGTCAATTGGTCAACATGTATGAATACGGTCACACACCGGACAACACTTTCACAATATGACCCGGTCACACTTCACGATCCGACTGCGAGCCGTGACCAGATCATCTTAATTTCATAAATTTAAAATAACGTGTATGTTACAGACTGTTACTAATAGGTCATTTGTAATACCCGGACAGTTTGAGAAATGCCCAATGTCAACGGCAATACGGTATTAACTATTGATTTAATGTACCCTTTTATCATTCCAGTGTTGAACACGAGTCTCCTGTCATAATGAGAGGGTTAAGGATGGCCTGTAACAGACTATGGAGTCTGTCGCGCTGGTTAGAAACGGGTTGGCAGATTTTACACACCATAGACAACCGTTTTTCTAAAGTTGTGCAGGTGTGCAGGTTTCCTTACGATGTTTTTCTTCACCGTTATAGCAAATGATGTTTATTGTTAAAACGCACATTTTTGTAAAGAGGTGCGCGCCGGAATTTGAATCCAGGATCCCTGAAGTGAAAGGCTAAATAGTAAGCCAGCAGGCTATGATTACTGTCAGGACACAGCTTTAATGTATTAAAACAAATATCTTTATTAATTTTCCACTTCAGGTAATCTTTTGTAATCTGTGGATAGAATCAATAATCTATGACGTATGGTTTTGGTGCGAAACGTTTCACAGTTATCTAATGCTACATTTTCACATGACTTTTACCACAGACTAATAACAATTCGCATAGTACAAATAGCACAAAGATTATGCTAACCACTTCGCAAGAAATTCTTCGGTTTCTAGCGAATCCAGTATCACTTTCTATTCGTAAGAACGATGAAACCATGTTTTTATGACAAGTTGCAGTGAATCGATGAATAGAATCATTACGTTTCGTTTTTTCCAACTTTTGTCTGCGGCGTTGCCAGCCAATGTGGTTTGTGGATTTCATAAAAAAATATGAGTACAGACATTTTAAAATTAGAATATAAATTTGGCTATCTCACTACGTTTAAACGAAATTAGCGGAATGATTAAATACCTCATAGATGATAATTTGTTTATAGTGTAATTGTAACTGTATTTGAATTTAATTAGAAATATACTGATTAATTAAAACAAGCGAAATTTATGGGCAAAAGAGAATTAATTACAAAATTACTAATCTACAATAAAATTACAGCAGTGGACTGATACAAGATGATATCGTTCCACTGTTGATCACGGGTCTCTTGGCAGAGTTCAGGCCATAGTCTGCTACGCTGGAAAATGTTTTTTATTTTTATATTACAATATTTTGTATCAATAATTGTGGCGCCATTTGAGGCTTGTTAAAATATTTTAAACAGAATTTTGACAACGGCATACGGTATTGAAAGAGATAAGTTTTGTTATTTTTCTGACCGCAATGTGAATTACCGTAGCCTATTATATTCGCTACGTTGTTGTAAATGTTAAAAATAAATATTGCATTACTGCTTAAGTTCCCTAACGGTTTATCATTCTATAACAGTTTTTGACCAGATTACGAACTAAACGCTGGCTGGAAAATTTTAGTTCTTTTTTGTCTTTGGTTTGTACACACAATCCACAGTGAACACAATATATAAATTGCACATACTGATTTGTTTACTCTGTAAACTCAATATGTCATTGTCAGCACGAGAGTAGAATACACTCTGAGGTCGGTTGGTTAAGCAGTGATAGCCCATTGGTTGAGAATTCAGTCTCTATTAAAAGGTCTTCAGAACCACGGAGTTAGAGGCCCTCTAACTCCGGGGTCCTGATTTCAAATCCTAGCCCTACGTGCGCGCTTACAGGACTCAAATCCTACGCTCAAATCCTAGCCCTAGGTCGCTTTACAAAAATGTACATTTTAACTTAAAGTATCTCTTGACATAACGGTGCAGGAAAAAAAATCTCTAAGTCTGCCAAGTCTGTAAGTTACCTGGGGTGAGGATATGTATGTATATATGTAGATTATGACTGATGTATATTACATTATAAGATAATAATCAATTGGCAGTGACTATTCAAGTCAGGCCACTAATAAACCAGTTTGACATTTGTAATACATCAAAAAAACCGTACACAAATAGCTTGTGGTTCGACATCCATAATGTGAGTTGTTACCGTAATTTCCACAATTAGTTTGTGTAAATATTATTATTATAAGATACCAATGTTTACAGCAACTATAAATAATAACACTACGAATACAATAATGCTGTCGTTATCATTATAACAAATTATTTGTTACATATAGTAGTATATAAACGTTATATAACACACACGACAATGTGTAATAGCACTAATAGGCCACGTTATAAGACACTATATATTTATTGAAGGTTCAACTAACACATAATACACGGTAATTTCTTCGTATATTGCAAGTACATACAGAATTCGTGTTTTTGCAATTACAGATCGACACGACATGGTAATTTTTTTACGTGGTAATTTATTTAAAATTAACAAATTAAGATTTAAATATTATGTTATTATAGTTAATTAATTTAATTTTTATTAGTTAATTTATTTATTAATTTATTGGTTAATTTATATAAATACAATTCCTATACTTAATATATTGCTTATACAAAATATTACATCTATAGTGCATAAAAATATTTGGTTTATACATATTACCATACCCCCATTAGTGTTGTCCAATGTGGGTAGTAGAACGATATTATTATTAAATTCATCGTTGCGTAGTTGGCAACACCACCGCTTTTCATAGGACATAATATATTTTTCAATAATATATGTCGTTGTTGACTTTCAGTTTTTCTGTTCTGTCATTCTTACAATAGTCTCACTGTAGTTCCCGAACGGGTAAGCTGAGGACTATATAGTACACTCTCCAAGTTTCAACACATTGTTATTATGCTTTTGAATAAGAAATTAAAAAAAGAGTAACATAATACAAATACAAAATAACGGAAAATTGTTGACTGTTTCAAATATGCTAAATTTATTACAACGCAATTAATATATGATTTATGGTCCATAGACAACATTTATATATTTTTTACGCATAAACTTACGACACTATTGCAATATAATGGCGTTTGTTGGGTAATGAGGTGAATGTAAATTAGTCATTGAAAACGCGCGGCGCCATGTGTGCGAACAAAAGAAACCACGAATGTATGGTGCCATTAACGCACGTAATATTGCGTGTGCGTGCACCATGATTTCTCCATAGAAAACAATACAACCCATTAAACGAAAGCTTTTCTAACAATTACTTGGTTGTATGTGAATAGATGGCTTTGCCTTTCCCGCCAAAAAAATTGCAATAACATTATAAATTACTTACGCGCCTATTTTATTTTATTCGAATTAAATCTTATTTAATGCTTTTTCAGTTGTAGTCGGATTATTTATTTTTAATAATTCTTATATGGTTACTATATTTCATCTTTTATTGAGCTATTATTTCTTGTGTTTTACCTACTCTTTCTTATAATATTTAGGTAAGGATTAAGAAATGGGTTTTTTTGCGCCAAGACACATTTTTAAATAAAATCAAAAATTTTAAAAATTACACGTAACATTATGCGTGTAATCACCGAAGCGATAGGCAGAGGAACGCAGTACAGTCTTACGTTTCACCAGTTACGTATTTACTATTTATAGATTTAATATTACTCGTATGTAACTTAATAATAGTTTTGTAAGAACACTATGTATAGAGTATATAAGTATATATTTATAAATATATATGTAGTTTATTAACCGTCTGGTTACCATAACACAAGGTCTGCGTAGTTCGAGATCAATCATCCCTGTGTAATGGCCAAAATTATGGATTTTTTTTTAATTACAACATATTTAAAACTATATATCCAATTTAGAAGAAGAATATCCATTTAAGACCTAATATTATAACATTTAAGAATACACTTTCAATCCGTGGCTAACTGAAAAATATCGTTATATTTTATAAATTATAAAATGATTATATACAATTATTTTTGTCCAGTCTAAAATGTTGTCAAACTTTTATTGATGTTATCATCCCTGGGTCCAGCTGAGAATTACGTGGCAAGTGTTGCAATGATTCAGGCGTTGATTTGCAAGCTTAAGATAGTTATTTGACGAGCAACTGACTATTATTTCATTTATCATCTTCAACAATTTTAACACTGCACTATTAGAGTCAAATCTATCAAAGGAGAATCATCTATCTGAGAAGGGTTATGGTCATAGTTCTCCACGCTGGCCATGTGCAGTTTGGCAGACTTGACAAGCCTTAGAGAACCTCAAAGCAAGAAGATCTTCTAATGAGGCTTTCCTTCATCGACACAACAAGCGATTTTCAATCCCAAAACACTCACCCCTTGCAAAGCTGGTCATTTCAAAGCAAAATTAACGTGAATGAATTACATTGAAATAATCAATCGTTTCAGAACGAAAATTAAAAAAACGGCCAGTGTCACATGAAATATAAGAAAATACACATACCCTCATAATCAACCAACACAGACTGAACATGTGACGCGCACCGAGAAGCATATCCAGTATCGTTGTCAAATATAAGCGTTATTTCAAACAAGCGTAAATAAACGATTGGAATGCTATTAAAACGAACAGTTTCTTACCCTATCTGTAACAGACTGATGTGTTTGACCTCGCACAGATCCCAGACGAAATCAAATATCTTTGTAAGTTATCTATGTAATAATAGTTTATTTATACGTTCAATTGTAAGTTGAACGCTCGATAAGAGTAATTAAACTTTATTCTTTTATCACAGTTTATAAAAGTTACAGTGATAACAGCTAAAATGTGACGAAAATATTTAAAATACTTTATTGTATGTAGTTGTCAAACAAAGCGCCTGTTCCGTTTTTTATGACTGCTTATGGTCGAGTGGTTGCATGCTTATGGTCGAGTCGTTGCATGCGCGACTTCCGAACGGGAGGTCCTGGTTTCATATCCCAGATCGGATACTATTGGATTCTTCTAATTTAGAAATTATAGTAGTGACTCTGGGTCTGGGTCGGTACCTTGTGTATGACAATGGATTCACCACCTATTCCATGAAACGTAAACGTACCTGGTGAAACGCGGGAGGGAAATACGCTCCTCTCCCCCTTCGGGAATTACAGGTTGTGTTGCGTTTTTTATACCTAAATTTCCACCTAAATTGTTACTATTTTCAATTGTTTTTTCACATCACATCTCAGTATATTATTCTTCACACTGATTAAAAACTACCAAAATATAAAATATCTTTGGTAGCCTATCAAACTTAGGAACGACGTGTATTCAATATTGAACTATAACGACACAATGGACGATCCTGTTGACATGATTCACGAGCAGTTATTTACAAATTATTCCTTGCAAAGACGCTTACCACCCACCTGATGGTAATTGGTCACCGTCGCCTATGGACATGTGACAGCCCAGTAGCTGTCACATCAAAGCGTAATGTCAATATGGAGTTAATTGGAGACAGAACAGCTAATGACCACTGTTATCTATTTTCTCCTGTCTCTGGTCGAGAAGAGGTCACGCTATAAGATAAGCAGGCGCCGAAGAAGCTGATACGTGCAGAAGGATTCTGGGGAGGAGG
>DWEC01001833.1:0-12622 GCA_018245735.1 Microceris miodesmiata | reverse complement strand
GTGGACTGAGATAGGCTGATGATGATGATGAATAGTCCTCTTATAGGACGGCAGCAGCCGTTTGATTCTGTGACTTTTCTCGTTTTCTACTTCGACATACGACTTTGATATAATCAACGAAATATTTTGTTTGACTTCTTCACAGCAAACATTACAAAGCAATGATAGATGGTCTTTCTAATTTAATTAATAGAACGAAAACGTTGAACTTATCACACTGCTTTGAAGATTCTTTACGATTGCATTATTATAATTTTTTTATCATTATTCCAAAAACTAAAAAAAACCATTAGCGTTTATGGTTGGATTAAAACTTATAGCCAGATTCAAATTTATTACCAGATCACATAATATGGCAACAAAAAAATCTTACCAATTCCATAAACAAACATGCACAGAAAATAAATAAATAACAATACATTTTTAAACATTACTAACAGTAACAAAAAACTGAAAGATCTTACACCGAATCACTTAAGTTTTTAATCCTAATACGTGACTATTATTATTACTTGTTCTTATAAGGCTCCGATAACGGTTATTTATCGGGTAATTTATCTCGAACCGAGATTAAACACGTGAACCGATATTCGGATACAATTATTATGTTGGTTCATAGCAGATTGCAGAATGAATGAAGTATAAACCTCAAGTGGCAAAGCGGTAGAAGTTTTGCCTGGGTGTTATTGGAATTAAATTGTAACATTCCAGAATTAATGTATACAAGACTTTAGATCCTAATTACTATATAGTTCGTATGCTAACTACTGTCCTGTAAACAAAAAAATAAATGCCGAAATATTGCTTCTTACCTGAAGATATTATTTCATGACTAATCTTACAATATTTGAGTCTGGAATATCAAATTGTGCAACGTTAAAAAACTCGTCATTTTTTAATTCCGACTTCATCTTGAAACCACACTTTTACAAATAGCACATTTAATTTCATTTCAACATATTCACCCTGGGTAGCAGAACGTTTTAACACCGCTAACAGAGTTATAACCCCAGCAAAATGAGCACAAACTCGTATAGAGAGGACGTAAAGCGAAATTGCAGGTTTAAAACTTCGTAAAGTTGGAAAATTCCAACACTAAAGTGATATTTTTGTTGACTTTATACGATACCAACTATGTTTGCGATAGACCATTACATATTTGTATCTTGTAGAAATAAATATACATACATAATTATATAACTACCCAAAGTTTTGCGAATCACTTGCATGCATGCATAGACATCTTTGCATATAAGACAAGAGCAGCTAATGAATAGACTGCACTGGCCAACGCGGCCACTGGCCGTGGACCGACAGTAAAAATAATACTGTTAATGTCAAAGGATGAAATAGGGGTGAATCTATAGGTATTTAAATATACCCATGTACATAATTATGTATTCATATATGCATAACAATCAAATATGCTCATACACATGTACGTTCTGGAAAGTATACATAATATTTAAACTTCATAAAACTAATTATATGCCTCATTTATTATAAAGAATGAAAAAAAACGAATTGAAAAAAAGTTAGATCACGTTTTTTTAATGAATCATCCTCCGCCTAGCGTCTCTAGCGCTGTAAAGAGGTTGTAAAACTAAAAGCTAGTAATTCTTTATTAAGGCACAAGGTCATATATGGCGGGTGGCTTCTGTGTACACGTAGTATGTCAATTTTGGCGCCTCCTCGGCCGGCCGTTTTACGAAACGTACGTGTTTATGCATAGGTATATTGTTTGTGTATTGACGCGCCCTGTCCTCGGCTTGTCGCAAATAAACACATTCAATTCTAATTTTAAATAGATGGAGTTTTAATTAATTATATTCGTTTATGCCGTTGACTGAATTATTAGTATTAACAACAAGAAATAGCGATAACTATTTGGTAGTTATTAAGTAAATTAGTTATTTAGTAGTTATTTAGTAATTTGGTAGTTATTAATTAAGTAAGTATATTTGTGTAATGTGTATTTTTCCCGTAAACCTTTGTCGTCTGTCGAACAACTTGTCGTCAGTACATTTTATGCATATTTATTAAAACCCTTCAAATAGAATCCTAGACCAGTCATAGATAGTCACATCCCTGGTTCTACATGCCTTAGCTCTTAAGTTTGACTCCTCATACGCCTCCCCATAACTTTAAAACCAGGATAGGATACCTTTGCAAATACTACTCCCGTCGCTGTAGTTGAAATAAGCGTCTATAATAATACATTGTATACGTATATGATAAAATTACTCAATAGTATTTACTAAAATTCATACAAACCAACGTAAAAAACAAACATAAGCAAACGTAGCGTAAAACGCCCTCCAGCTAGGTGGAGTGACGATATACGCAAAGGTGCTGGCAGCAGTTTGATGCGAAGAGCTGAAGATCGAGCTCATTGACGTGCCGTTGGACAGGCCTATGTCCAGCAGTGGCCGGGAGTAGGCTGATGATGACGATACAAACCAACGTTATAATGATCTGCAATGCTTCTTAAAATACAATCGTATTCATCAAGTTGCTTTGATAACTTATCCCTCTATTCAAACACAAAGTAAAAAGAAACATCTATTATAAAAGTTTATTCATAAATAACCATAAAGTTAAACTAATGTAAATATTATCTATAGTAGTTAAATTAACAGTTTTTCTAATTCTACCAAAACACTAGTAATTAGTTTGATGAGGCCCGACAATAATCCAGTTCCATCTGATAGCCCTGTGAGCAATCCTAAAACGATATTCAGGATCTGTGTTACCAGGGTAATCAATAAGCCCGGAGCAGCCAACACATTTGATCGGAACAGAGATATTAAAACGCTTATATACAAGAACAGAACTGACGCTAAATCCGTCAAAGTTGCATATAACAGGGGTAATGTGCAACCGAAGTATGGCAATATCGCCGGTGTCAAGTTTTGTACTATATTAGACAAATTGTTCAAGTTGTTTATTAAATTTATGAGAAATGGAATTAGCAAGCATGCCAGCTGGTTAGCGACGGGCAGAATGGTCGAAATTTCATCGAAAGCAAGACGTAATGCTGATATTGAATACGCTGGAATCATTGCCTCGCTGCTATGGATCTGGAATTAAAAAAGCAACAACAAAATGTAAATTTCAAATATGGAATGATACCTTCTAAAATTCAAAAGAAAATAATCAAATAATTTATTCGTTTTTGAACGAATTTTATTCCTTCTAATGGAATGGAATTGTTTCTCTTATTCCAAAATGTACTCGTAGATTGAAAATAAACGTATTAAAACCAATTTGATTATCTCAATTTTAATTTTTTACTACATTTATAAATATTGAATATTACAATTTATTTTATTATTACAAATTCGCGTCAGAAAAATATTGTAATAAACTACTAATAATATTGACTAATATTGTATTAATATTTCCATCGCGATTAATAACCAGGTCATTACTGATATAATATTTATATGTATACTAACCAAACAAAGTATCGCACATAAACAAAACGCTAATTTCGACCTCATCTCCCTCACTGAACTAAATTAATTCAATAAATCGTCAATATATACTTTTATACCGACATTTATCGTACCATTAGTACAAATTACAATCTGAATTGTGTAAACTATGTTTAACGATGCAATAGTATTCAAACGATAATAATATTGTGTCACTTGGATATGATATTGAAATGCAATTAGTAATTACCACAATCAATATGAAAATCGAACTCCATACTCGGTAATCGGTAACTGGTAGGTAGGTATCTTCTTTAAATGAATTCTAAATAAACGTGATCTTCACAATATTTTATACATTGACCCTTTGGTTTAGTAGCTAGTGAACTTGGCTGTTGAACCGTATAACGTGGATTCGAATCGTTTTCTAAATTTAAAAAGTATATCTGAGTATGTATGTATGTGTATATAAACGTAGTTCAAAGCCGACTGGTTACTATAACAAAGGCTCTGTCGTCTTCAGGATCAGATGGACGTGTGTGGTCATTCCCAAGACCTTTATTTGTACATTTATAAAAAAAGACATGCTGTAGAATCTACCTGAAAGATGAAAATAGGAATAATACATTGGCGATAACTGGTTTATGTTTCACCATCCCGTTGCTTTACTTGCCAACACTGTATCGTACGCCAACACTACATTGCTGTAAGGGTTTTAATAAAGTAAGTAACCAACACCATTTTATTTACGCCTTGATATAAATTAATAACCATATAATAATAATAAAACAATAATAATGATACATAAAGTTTTTGTAAGAAGCCTTTGAGCATTCCAAGAGTAGCAGCCAACCAGAGAGCTACGGTAAGTAACTTTGTTAATTAAAATTATCTCAACTCCGCCTGTAATAATACACGCTTTCATTAGTTAAATAGCTTCAAGTATGAAATTTCATGGACCCATTTTAATAAAAAATACCGTTTACATTCATATTTTGAACGAATTTAGTAGTAAATTCAATTGTTCTATTACTTATTACTTGTTTTATTATGACACGTCAACAAGACTTACTTATCGACCTTAATACGAGTGCTTCCGTTCGATTAGAAGTCAGTTTAGTTGACGGCACGTCAGGAAAAGATACTTACCTCACTTCAAACTTAACTCGCCAGAAAACAACGTGCACACAAATTACTTCCTGACATATAATTGAAGGGAATCTAAGCACATAATTCGTGATTACTTTGCGCAATTTACGAGTACTTCTTTACATAAAATGTATTAAGATATCTCGTTCGAACGTTTGTGACGACTTAACTGTCTTAACTTAACTGGTTACTTGACAAACACAAGTAATCACGTTGAGTGAAACCTTTGTCTTAATATAAATTATACCTAATTCTCTGTCCGTGTCTGCGACTTTTAGGGCCCTAAGTCTACTAAGCGCGTAACGTCTTAAGACAACATTTCTTAATTAATACAAGTACAAAGACGAAAGTAAATTTACGTACTCATTACAAATATTTAATTTCACAGCGAAGACACGGATCGCTGTGGTTTTGTATAGGTATAGAGAGCAGCAAAATGATTTATTCTTAGCTCTATATTGAAAGCATTATTAAGTGTCCTAAATTGAAATTTCTGCTGGCGCTCTGTATTTGAGCCGCTGTATAGCAATACGCTCACCCCCTATTCCATGGTGGAACGGTTGACATAACAATGCCTCGTGGAATTCGACTGCACTCGGCTTAAAAGATATCCCCTTAATATCTTAGAAGGAATATCCTCTTAGTAATTTTGTTACTCTAAAAAAATCGTGAGTTAGAAAGTTATATTCGTATAGGCAGGTAGGGTGCTCCCGTTTCGTCCCATGGGATAACCATGTAGCGGTGACTGACCTCAGAAACTCATTTAAATAGGATAATTAATTTTTGGGTCCACATGTTTCAATTATCTTTTATGTAACTATAATATTTCCCTCATATGTTACTCGTATAATACATTCAAATATGTACTTTAATTTTCTATAAAGATTTGGTAAAACCGACCTAGCACTTCGAATTACGATAATGCTGGGGTCATTAAGTGTTTTTCTAGTCATGCTTAAATACTGTGATACAAAATGACGGACATGAATACAAAAGTTCTAATTCTATGGTCAGTGTGGCAAACTATTGTCTTCCTACTTATTTTGAGGCAAATACTTATGTCTGCCGCTACACTGATTCCATTTGATTGTTAATCTTGTAAAAAAAAATGTTGTATTGTATCAGCTTTGCATCCATAACCAATGGCTAACCGAATTTAACCTTTGAATGGCTTAACTGGCGACATAACCTTAGCATTCTAACAACATATAAAACCCGTCCACATAGAATTAGGTAACGGATCATACAACGCACTAATTAGGTAACCTTAAACATTGCTTTAATAGATAACAAAATTATATATTGTTATCGTCAATTATTACGAATGAATTTTAAATCAATTTGTCAACTTGAAACACGAATATAAAAAGTGTTGATCAATAATTTATGCATAAATACACGGTTGGTGTGTTGAGGCGGACGTTTTCAAAATGGCGTCCAAAATCACAATAGCGTTGCTGATTATTTCCGTTTTATATTTAACGGTAAGTGGTTTCGCGTTCTCTTTTCAAATATCGCTAGCTATACGACATCCTATGAGCCTGTAGGATTGTGATAGTAGCCTCGCAGTCAATTTCTCGTCAGGAACAACTTCTTCATCCACTGAAATATTCATAATGATTATTGTATCTTCTTTCCAGACACCAGTCTCAGCTAATAACGTGCAACTACCAGCTGTCTATCCTCTAGTCAACGTTCTTCTACCATTACTCAATAACGTTTACAATCTCCTGCTATCTCTTCTCTCAATCTTCGACACTCTACCACCTTCTGTCAGCGCATGCATACCAGTAGATCTTGGAGCTTTAGAGACATCTTTGCTAAAGCTGTATTCGCAAGCATTAGCGATAGTCAATTTTTTGAGATCCTTGCCAGAGTACGCAACCGGTGCGAATCCAAATACTCCAAGCACTAGTGTGATTAATGTTCAAGGTCTACTTGGTAGCTTGGTAACCAGTATCACAGATCTGGCAGACGATGTTCTGATAGGCATTGGCGGTGGCCTTTTGCCAGGACTGTTACAGTTGGTACTGTGTGCTGTACAAACTTTATTGGCTTTGTTGATTTAAGAGACACATGATCATTGTATTGTTTGGTTACGTCGTGTGTATTGCTTAAGTTAAGTTTAATAATTTAATTGATTATAGATAGTTAAATATATTGTAATTTCTACTTGTTTGGTTTTACTCTGCTTCTTTCTAACACGAATTTTAAACTTATAACCCACTTTGATTTATTATTCATCCTAGCAAACAGACAGACAGCCTACCTAAAATTATTAGTCACATAACGTAAAATGTGTGAAATATTTTTTTTCGCCATCCCTCATATTTATAATTGCTACCTATCATAAGCCCAAAAAATATTTCAATGACAATAGTGGCATCAGTTATCGAAATTTCCAGATCGTTTAATACTTTATATAAAAAATTCTAATACGCGGCCCACATCTACCCCTGTACAGGCTGGGGTAGACTCCACTTAGTGAATGACGTCCGTAGAAAGAGTCCACCCCCAACCCACCCCGCGGGGCGAGAAAGTGCTCATTCATATCCCAGAATTGGCTGTCGTTAACGTGAAAAATGTTACCTTCGTGTATTTATTTTCTAAATAATGTGTTTGTCCTTGTCACTGCGTGCGTCATGAAACAATAATGTCCAAACGTAACGCTACAACGTAAAATATATACGACAATGAAATTGGCAAGCAAACATTGCTTAAAAGTTGCAATGAGAAATAAAAAAAAAACAATCACAGCGTTCTAATTTTAAATTACCACGATTCGTACGTCTTTCCAATGGGCCCCGTTTAAAATAAACCGTTTGTCCATAACTCACATTGTTTGTTAAATAAACAAATTTAAAAGGTTTTCCAAAATAATTGATCGCTATTATCAATTTTATGTACAGATGGGACGTACTAAATTAAATCACTAGAGGCTTTGAGTCTTAATCCTTCTTTTTCTGAAAGAACACCTGCGTCCAAGAATAAAATGGTAAATAGTTATGTTGAATCTTAATGTTAGAAGTAAATATAAACTGAAATGAAAATCACAAAAACCGTCATTAAAGTACGTATCACGAATAATTTACGAAACACTAAGTAACTACTGCCCACGTAATGAAGTGTAAATAGAGCGTTATTATGTAAGGACGTGCCAATGTCGAATTCGACTCAAAACGCCATTACACGCCCGGTCGGTCGCCTTTTGTGAGTGTTATACTATTTAAATACGAAAATCTTATGTGTTTGAAGCAGTGTTTATGGTAATCTCGAATTGTGTTCACAAAGAAACTTTTTCCCTCGGGCGTGTCCTTACTTATACAAACTTCAAAGTGAAGGTATCAGAAGAAAGGAAATTTATATTGAAAGCTTTCGAAAAGGTGCTCCAAGACTGACTATAGGTGGTCATTGGGTATATACATATATTGTATACACATATATACGTAATACCCGAATATACATAAATATAAATATAGATGTATGTGTAATTCCCAGTGCATACAAGTGACAGTGCGGCATTCTGTTCACCTCTTCTCATAAATCATCATCATCACCATCATCATCAGCCTATTCCCGTATTGCTGGACATAGGCCTTTCCGATGGCACGCCACTGAGCTCAATCTTCAGCTCTTTCTCTTCCCGGAAATACACGCGTGATATTATGTTTAATATAGATGGAAAATTGTAGCGCAATTTAAAAATATGTAGGTACATATATGTACGAGGGTTTTTGACGTGGATTTTGTTATTTGACTAACAAATATTTTCCCCGAACGAATTTCAGGTGACGCATTTCTCGGAAATACCACAATCGTAATACCTACTGTATTAAAAAACAGTCACTTCCATTGAATGCTTCCAGCGCGGAGGTTCCGGGGTAAATAGGGGGTGTTCATAATATATGAGACCGGTGGCGACATTTGAAAAATCAAACTGAAAATACACAGTAACAACAGTCATATCTTGCAATCGGTGTTCTCTGCCCACCCCGTAAGATCTACTATCAGATATACATATAAGCAAATATAGTTTTCATAAACGCGCCCTAAGTGCCACTTGTACAAAATTAATATGTACACGTCAACTTTTCATACCAGTCTGTTTTGGATACACGTCAGAGATCAGTCTGTCTCAGCAATTTCTAAGCTATCCTTATAATGTGAAACAAAAAATAATAATAATAGTACTAGAAATTAAACGCTTCATATTCCCTCCAAAATATTATATAATAGTTGCCATATGTATACTTTATTTCTAATTAATAAAAAATAGCACAAAAAATATTTTATTATCTTCGCTTTTAAAATATTTTGCTTTGTTCGTAATAAGCCTGTCCCAGTTCATCGTGAAACAATCGCAAAGTGTGCGCAGCAAAATTGCACCCCTTTTTCGCTATGATAAACCCACCCCTACCGACACCCCCGGGCATTCATGCGCACTAAAGCACTGGGTATAGATCGAGCAGCGTCAGTCGACGAGCAGACGAGCAGCCGAGCGGACCATGTCTTGGTAAGTCCCTTACTGACCCTAGGGTTACCAACATTCCTTTAGTTATTATTTCTATCAGTATATTTTTTCACGTCTATTATTTAATATTTTTTGTTACTGGTACATTTAAAAAAATATATGTTATTTCAAAAGTCACCAAATTGTTTAGATAACTGATTTTTTAATTTATTTTTTCAATCCATGTGTAGCTAGTCTAGCTAATCGGAATTTATTACTTTAAATGTGTTTTCTTTTTAAACAATAAATATTTTCACACAATTGTTTTATTTCCCATCATATTCATTTGATAATTACGTTACTTTACAATTCTAATGTACGTATTTCATTATAAATTAGCAAAGCCCCTTAATTTAACTCCAATTCAACGCCGCTTAAACAATTTACAACAACTTTAAACAAGATTGATTACAATCGTTAGATTTTAATCTTAATCACAAAGTTTTGATGATCTTAGGAGAATAAATAAGTTAAATTTTAAAAATCTTACGCTTTCTTTGGTAAGGTTAATTTAGAATTTTTTATCATTATAACTATCACGAAAATTCAGTTCCACAATTAAGTTTCTGCTCTCGGTTCTCGTTATTGACAACCATGTAAGGCTCTTACATCTGAACGCGGAAATAAATGACAATTGCGGGTAACATTCGATTTTAGAAATGTTTTTTGTTTTTTTTTTTAACATGTTTTAAAGCCATTTATTTACATGCCATTGTTCGGTTTTCGTAAATTCATGAAAAGGAGGTAGACGCACAAAATATATTATAGTAATTTCTTAAAAAAAGCATAACAATAACGAAAAGTAAAGTCGAAGTGTGCCATTTATAACCTTTCACGATTGCTCTACAACAGAGCTTTTACGCAAAGCAAATGTCAAAAGAAAATGAAAAAAAAAATTTCATCACTTAAATTAACAGACGTCTGAGCATATAACAGCACTCGGCTCAAGATCTCTTTAAGCCGGCTCTTTGGTGCTCGAGTACAGTAATTCAGAAAAGCAGCGATTTAAAAAACTTTTTCTCCTCAAACTAATTCAATAAAACATCACATTTCCTTTCTAGTGTCAATTATTACGCTTCTGAGGCTCATTTTTATCAATTAGTATTCAAAAGTCAAAAGCACTCAACTCGAGTGATCCTTTACAACTTTTATCGAACTTTGAACACGTACTCGTAATATTAAGCTATCATTTTAATTCTGAGATTAATTAAATATACATTAATTTTGTGAATTTTTTTTTTTAATTTGAATTTTTTTTCTTTTCACTAACCAGTCTATCTACCGGTGTTCTATAATTATACAATTACGGAACCGAACAATATTCACGATTATTATTTAAAAAATATTTAATATTTGAGAAGGAAATGCTCAAGTCCAATTAACGAATAATGCAATATTACTTAAATCGATATAACATACGAGTAGCATATCAGCATTCCGAATTCATAAATAATTTTAATAGGATACATTTTAGGGTAATACACACACGACAATTTGATCCTCAATTAGATTATACCTATTTTAACAAATAATTTTAATATATTTTCGTATAAAATATACACATAAAAAAATGTATTTTCAAAAGCATCGTATCTTTCAAAAGAAAATTATTAATCCTCGATATTACGTAACGCACATAACATGGCTACCAATTAACAAAATTGAATAAAAAAATACAAAGTTTGAAGAAAATTTTCTTTGTCATTTATAATTAAGCCCCCAGGCAGCTAACAATTCTCGAACTGTGTATCGTTTTATAAAAGAAACAATACTTACGGAATTGCCAGGACTGGATTTTATAAGAACATTTATTGAATCACTCCCCTCAGGCAGTTTCTCGTTAATAGCGATAAAAATTCTTAAGACTTTTTCCGTACATAAATACATTTTTTTTAAGAACGCAAACTTACTATTACTTTATTGATCAAGTTACGTTTAATTTGTACGCATAAATACAAATATGTCAATTGTTTTTTTTTACAATGTATTAATAATGTTTTTATTATGTACGAGATGTATAAAACCAATCGTAAAACTGCCTACCTGCCTGTAATCCCAGGAGAGGTAGGCAGAGGAGTGTAGTACACTCCTACGTTTTATCAGTTACGTTTACGTCCCATGGAATAGGTGATGAGCCTATTTCCGTACATCGGGCACAGATCCAGATTTCGAGTCACTACTAGAAAATCTAAATTAGAAAAATCCAATAGTAGCCGACCCGGGACTAGAACCCAGGACCCCCAACCTCGCTTTCTACCACTCGATCAACGAGATAGATATATTTGAATAATACACACTCCCAATGCGAACTTTACCAAATTTACATAAACTGATTTCTTGAGAATGTCTCAGATGTCTATCTTAATTCTTGAATCATTTCTTGTTTCATTATCATGTTACAAACGTGATCAATATTAATTCTAAACGGCCATTTCATTTCAAAGCAGGCTGGAAGACAGCCTGGTAACCAGACGGCTGATATATACCTATTTATTTACACCCGAACACAAAATTAAATACTCGTTTTCATCACATAAATGTTTGGTGAGAATCGAATCCACGACCGCCGCCTCAGCAGTCAGGCACACCAACCATTCAACCAACGGGGCAGTCTAAACAATCTTGCCATATTGCAGCAGCAACATGGCAATCAGCGCGGTGCTTGTGCTGACATGCCTGGGCGCGGCCCACGCTTGGGGCGGTCTGTTCAACCGCTTCAGCTCTGATATGCTGGCCAACTTGGGCTACGGCAGGTCCCCGTACCGCCACTACCCTTACGGACAGGTAGGTTGAATAGCTGCGAACCATAGTCCATACAAAGTCTATGGTATACAGGTAGGTATGATAGTCTTTGTTCTTCAGGTAACTACTTATCAATTAAACCTTCGTCTGACCTGAAACAGTTACAAGAGCTTTTTTGCGGTTGTTGCTGTCCGCGCGAGGATAAAACTGTTTATTTTGGACCGAAATTTGGCCTGGCAAATATTCCAGCCTTAAACCTATGGACATGGAATAGGACATCATTTTATATAACTCCTGTACATCCCATGTCCTATTCTCTATACTGAAAATAACTGACAGGCATACGCCGCATAAGTACGAAGATGCTTGGGGTCAAAATATTCTTATTGTGTTTCTCCTCTAAATTAAACCCCACTTCAGTGCTGATTTTATTTCGTTCCACTACTAAACACGCCT
Source organism: Microceris miodesmiata (assembly GCA_018245735.1). Taxonomy (NCBI): domain Eukaryota; kingdom Metazoa; phylum Arthropoda; class Insecta; order Lepidoptera; family Hesperiidae; genus Microceris; species Microceris miodesmiata. The sequence continues at coordinate 328 of DWEC01001833.1, read as the reverse complement.
CCCTCGGTAGCGGAAGGAATAATGGAAAAACAATAGCCCCCCGCCCCCCTCAGTATCCCAATACTAATTTAAGTTTTATTCCAATGCATTTCTCGATAATACCTACCCTTATTTATTACTACTTTTATTATTATTAATTACCAAGTTCACCACCGATGAATACATTTAAAGATACATAATCTAAATTAATATAAACGGGGCTTAACTAAAACTTTCTAACGCTCATAAATAAACATCATCGTCATCAGCCTACTCTTGTCCACTGCTGGACATAGGCCTCTCCAATGGCACGCCACTGAGCTCGATGTTCAGCTTATCGCGTCCAACC
>DWEC01001832.1:0-12624 GCA_018245735.1 Microceris miodesmiata | reverse complement strand
AGGGTACTACCCGTATATACCTTAGCCTACCTCTTTGAATATTACAGGAGTTATTTCACTTTTTTTGTTTTATTTAAATGGAAATTGTAGTTTTATGATCAACAATACAGCTCGATTTAAATTATATGTGAAAATACCCAACCTGAAATTAAAATATAAAAATAAAGTTGAATATCTAATACTTAATTTCCTAATATTTACGAAAATTAATAGTCTAGAAATATTATAAGGTTGAGAATGAAAAAGAACTGTGATATTATAAGGTCTACCTGAATAATATTATATTAAAATACGTACATATTTATAGCGGATAAAGTGCCGTGTGGTAAAAAGTTACCATATATTTTTAATTAAGGTTTTACATGTGTATATGTACATCGTACTAATAAAACATATACGTTTATCTCTTTTGAGTAATTTCCTAAGTATCCATTATACTTGTATTTGTAATAACAGAAAGGTAAGTTAAACTAAGTCAGCACTGTGAACATCTCTACATATGGTGCTCAATGTTCTCTGACCCCTTGAATGCGCTAACGTAACTTTATAATAATAATGATAATATTAATAAACCTAATATCGCCCTTAATACGACGACAGATAAGAAGGTACAGAAAACGCATTGTACCTTAAACGTTAAAATGTACCTTAATTTAACGCTCACTCAAATTTCTTAGGCTTCACAATAAATTACTTTGTTTGTGCAAGACTTTCTTTAATGCACACACAACTTACAATACATTTACGAACCAACTTTAACGAAGACTTCTTAATTAACATGCTCCTGGTGTCCAGTTAATGGATTTCTTAGACAGAAATCTGTTAAGTCTCTCCGACTCTTACGTTGAAGTGCTAAAATAGTTTTCAATTGTGAGTGGTTAGTTGTTTTAATTTGTAACTTCATAAAACAGTGGATATAAAACGTTCCGGGTTAGGAAAGGCTTACGGCTCAGTCGCCGCGGTATGTCGCAAATTGATCTACTCGTATTAAAGTAAGCAACACCACGGAAAATTGGATGTAAAAGTTAAAATTAGGAACACGTAAAGCTTCCGATTATCTCTAGAATATGTTCTTATTTGTCTAACAATACATATATCTTACAGTAAATACAATTAATTTGAGTAAAATAGTTGTTAAAGGCACATATCATCATTAACATAAACTGTTTGCGATAATCGAATTGAGTTCACAGCAACTACCTACCTATTTTTGTATATCCTCAAAAATTACCACCAAAACTGAAACCCGAATACAAAATTTATTAAAAAACGCCACTGTACTAAAACGTTTATGTCCCGAAAACCAAGACAAGATATGTGTTTCAGATGACGGTGAATACAACTAAAATTGCTGAGAAACATTTGTGTTCCGTAGGATATTGCAGTTTTTTTATCTTCATCATCTGTTACTAGTCAAGATCATCAGCACGGGTCATCACCAGTCAGTAACTAATCCGGATTGTACCGCACTGTACAGTATACTGCTGGTCCTTTTATTTAATTACAACCTTTTTGTTCTTCAGTAAAAGAACTTTCTCCGTAAAAAGTATATCTCTTACAAATTGTTTTTTTTTAATACAAAGGCCGAAATACTTATAATAGAGGGTGTGTCAACCCCCGTAGCGCTGACGATATTAGCCAAGTCGGGTTTAAATGAAAAAAGAAATTAGACAGGGCCCGATTTAAAAAGTTTTAATTACGTTTATTTAGTCGTTAGCGACGGTTTTAAGAATAATCGAAGAGTTTCATAAGATTTATCTTCAATACTGAAGAGTGAATGATTTGCAAAATGAAGCAGAACTTTGTTTAACCTAAGTTTAACGTCAATGTTTATTAACGGTAAATCTAAATGATTAATCTAATTTTAATCTTTTCGTTCTCTAAGAAGATTTTTCATCAAGTGTGGAACGGTACAAGAAAGGAAAACTTCGTTGGAACGTAAAAGTAAAATATTAAATTATATTTCTAATATAATTAAATAAAAATAATGATTTTATTACCTAATAAAGATGTAGACAAAATGTGATTTCTAAAATACATAATTTACACCAAAAAATATCGTCAACTTATTAAACAGTCGAAACGTTTCATATTATACAAGTATATAAAGTAGCAACGTCTAAATTTAAAACAAAACGTTCGAGAACCTTCGGTCTTGGGGCGCTGGAAAAGAGGTGTTTACATATATTTTATACCAAGCGCCGTTATCAAGTTGCTACATTTGTGCCCGCAGGCGTCGTCAACTTTCTCAAAATATTTACTTTAGCGAGGCTATATTCCCGCTTTATGTCCGACTATAACTGCAGGTGAAAATTGAAAAAGTTTATGTTACGACGTTTTTAACATCTATAAACGGGACGTCGAAGTCTAATTTGCCTGTGAATTGGGAATCTACTCTGCAGCAAAGGCGGTTGATTCTTACGTAGGTACCTAACCTTACGTTACGTTCGATTTACTGACTCTTACATGGAAATTCGTACGGCTGCAATCAATTTTGATTTTTCTTATAATAGTGGATTGAATGTGCAGAAATTTTAAAACGGAAGAAATGTTAAAAAAAGTGTAAATAAAATTAAAAAGTGTTAAGCAGACATGAATATCTGAGAAATCAACAAACAATTGATGCAATGAAACAAAAGCTTTCAGCTTGAATAACTGATTTTGAGGAGAGTTATTCTCTAGCATATGCATTTGAGCAAAAGATGGTGCACGATAATATGCCATTAGAACAATTTCTAAGGCGGAGTCGCAGACGCATCGGCGGCGCTCGCTGCTCGTAAAAGTGAATTATTATCACCACGGCCACTGAATTTGAACAATCGCTTCCAACGAACCGAGGGCTGCTACTATCTATCTCGTAAAACTGTACATGTAACAAATCAACCCTTAAAATTACGTAACTGTGACCTTACATGTGTACATGATTTGTAAATAGTGGAATATACTTAATGTACTTATGTTTTTATATATATTTCGACTTGCATGTACATTATTACGTTGCATAAATAAGGACGCATTAATACATTTAAAATATGAGTAATAGATGTTCCCGTTTCAAAGTAGGCTTTCACAATGTATTAGAAAATGAACATCATATAACAAGATGTTGACAACCCTAGAATAACCAAACAATGTGTACTTTAAACTAAAGAGAATTAGGACGATTTTCGAGTGAAATATGGATTTTTCATTTCACTTTCAGTTGCTTCAAGTACCTATTCGCAAGACATAAATTAAGGTTCAGCGACAATGTTTTTAATATTTTCTAAAGTCATTTATACTATTTATGGACTTAATAAATTGTGAATTTATTGCCTTATCATTTTCATACATATTTTAAATGGAAAAATGAAGAACTTTAGTTATTATAAGTTAGGTTGTAATAATTTACAATCACTAACAATTAGAACCGTGCAAACGATGCTTCGGGGAGCAAATTGAGCCGGTCCCGGTTCTTATCGTTAGGTAACGATCTTCAAACTTTCTCGGTGGCCTGAATGGTAGTTTAAAAATATCAATGATCTCTACAAATCTACACTGGGGTAGTGTAGTGGTGTATTTGCCAGGTCTTTCTCACTTATGGGAGCCCTTGTCTAGTAGAGACGTGTACAATAGAGATTTTATGTAAAATTTTCTTTATTCTTTCTTTCTATACATCCGTATTTCGAGGACAGGGCGCGATGGCGCTCATTCGGGGAGGCCTATGTCCAGCAGTGGACTGAGATAGGCTGATGATGATGATGATGATACATCCGTAATTTCCTCCGTATAATACATATTATATATGAGCGATTGTATAATGCCCACAGATCTCTATATTGCGCCTATTAAATACAAAACGAATGTTTTCAATGTTTAGTTCTCAAACAGTGTTGTACTATATGCTTAATAATCAATACAAAAAGGTGAGTTTTCTATAGAAGATATCCAGCCTCTTTCACCAATATTCTATAGACTTTGTTTTGTGTTCATACAAATTTGCTTGGTATTATTTTATAGAGTTCTTAATGTAATTGAGTAATTCAACGCGTTCCAATAAATCTATTATTACTTGATTTGAACAGCTAATAATTTTATTTAATATTACACCCATAATATAATAATAGACAAAACTATTTTCTTCGTATAGAGTCTTGTAAGATTCAATCCATTAAAAGGCCCCTATAAAGGCCTTTACAGACCATCTTGAATTTTGCAGCGATCCATTTGGGTGGCAAGACTTAACCAATCATTGACTTAAATTTTTATTTCTTTGATTGTTCATATATACGAGTATGTATTAGCAATTGTACTCTTATTGCTGCTTTAGTCATTTTTTCGTAGATATTTCATAGAGTATTACTAAAAATTGAAAAAAATACTTAACTTATTAGAGTTTTTAGGTTAATAAAAAACAGTGATATCTCGTGTTTTTGGTTGCATATAAATTAATGCAACTTCAGTGTGAAAGAGGTCCTACATCTTGAATCAAGGTATAGGTATAGGTACGCAGCGCGGTGGTGCAGCAATCATTCTAATGGATCGACTTGCAGACCAAATTAGTTCTTTTCATACAACTCCCATCATAACATTGAAAGCCCAGACCGATTCGCCTATCCCATAGTTGCCTATTACACAAAGCACTGAACAAACAATTGTTAGCGTTTGTTTTAACAAAGCTTCTCCATTACATAATGATCAAGCTATTATTGTATTAATACGCCATGTTCCTTAAGTGTTTAACAGAAAGGACTAAGTGCCAAATGTCTGTGGCTTAAACATCTAATGTGCTTCCCTTAACATTCATTACTCGCTTCATTTACGTATCAGTTATACAAAATATTATAGATGATAGTAAAATTAGCCTGTTCGTTAACTTAGAAAGATAATCTGCTCTATGTTGTTAAGACGTATGTTTACGTTTGGATATGCAACACCTTTAAGCCCCGGAGCGGTAGAGTTTGGTAAAATGAAAGCAGAATTAGCCGTTGACGCCATCAAGTACGTAATTGACAGGCGTAGTAAATACAATTCACTATTTCACATACTCTATCTATCCTCGAATAGTCCATTGCAAAATATGATATGCAATTTTACGGGGATGTCAGTTGAATTAAATTAACAAACGATTAGCCCGTTGGTATAGTGGTTTGTGACGCCGGGGTTGCGGGTTCGGTTTCCATACACGGCAAATATTTTTATGTGCATGAATGTAGTTTATCAGCCGTCTGGTTACCATAATACAGGACCTACTTTAGGATCAGACACCCATGTGTAGAGATGTACCAGGATATGTTAAATAAAATGATCAAGGAAACAGACACTTGTGACGACGCAGAAATAAAATGCTAGAAGCATTTATGCTAAGCAACACATTAAAAGACGTAAGCAGACACACGAATTCACTTCAGTCTCTAGCAATGTTAATTAACCGCAGATAAGGCCTAACACTGATATGACATTAGTCATATCGTGTAGTTGCAGATAAGTGCTTACAAATTGACCTTGAACTCAGCGAGATGCGTCATATAACGGAAACATGGGGAAGTACAAAAGAAAAATTTCTTAAATTACATGTACTTATTTATGAACGGGGATATGAAGATATTCTTGATTTAATTGAAAATTCAAATTGTCATAAAAATGCAGCACACCGGCTAGTCGGTATGCGAAAAAAATACGGTTCTCTGGTATTTTAATCGTATCTAATACTGATTGACATTAACATGAATAGTCTATTATAAACGAAGCTTTAATTATACAAAGAGCTGACTGACGTAATGGTCGGTTTTAGTTTCAGCATTCTGTTTACTCTACAATTAAATAGCGTAGCCTAATCCTTATGGATTTTTTTCTCTAAACGGACACCGTATAAAAACAGATAGACCAGTACGTACTGGAATCCGTAATGGAATGGGACGTACATACGTGACACTACATCGGAAGGTAGCCGTGACAGTGGTGCCGCGAACCGTATATAAATGTTAAAATTATACTGAGAGCCACTACCGACTTGAACTAATTTGAAATTCTCTTGAAAACTTGGTAAGAACGAAACTTGAATTCCCTCGTACTTTTATTATAACATCCACAGGCGATGTAAATTGCCGTTCGCATGACGCCTAATAAACTTTACACACGCTATATTAGTTTTTTTTCAACCTTCAAATTGTGTTGCATTAATTTCATAAAATTTTCCCCCTTAAACACACAGTCGCTGAGCCATTTAATTTACATCGATAATGAATTATATACCTTTAACTTCTTGTCCGTCAATCAAATACAAATAGCTTCAAATTGTACTTCATTTTTTAAAATATACAATGGCAAATAATTATTCTTTATTATAAACATTTTCTTGAAACATCTAAGAATAAAGTCTGCAATATACTGCGATTATAACGTGTATGATTTTTTACACTCAAGTAATTAATGTTAAAGAATTCAATCAATTAAAATGTCTTATGACACTTGACGAGTTCGTATAAAGTATTATAAACGACGGCATTCTTCGATTCTTCGACGGCTATCATACTCGTACTTCGTTGAATTACAATAACCGAGCTCATGGCAATCTTAGGAACATTTCCTAGCTTCAGATGAACTTTAAAAGTTGGATCTGGGTTATAGCATTAAGATCATATTTATTAGTTCCTTTTGAGTGAGGTTTATAGCCACTTAATAACGAATCCCTGGCATTGTAACGTGAAAAGTTCCAGGCCTCCTCCAGTTACGGACTGACCTAAGCCCGTTATGAAAAGGGTAGGAGCGGATGAAATCCGAAACTGTTGGATGTGAACAATATCGAGTTGCCTTAACGGGAGACTTTTGAAATATATTAATTACTTAAATGATACCAGTGTACACATTGAGGACTAGATAAAAGTATCGATTTGGCGTTTAAAGTTCAAACGAATACAGTAACGTAATTAAATATCAGTACATATCTCTATGTAAGAGCTGATAAATTATTTATTAAATGTTTTTCTTGTTGAGTATTGCCAGATAATAGCGACATATTGAGAGAAACCGTTGAGACTTAATATACAACATAAAATTAGTATTTATTTTCGCTCACAGTTTCTTTTACAATATAATTTTTATTAAATTTCATGATTAAAATATTGTTTAATGTGAAAAACATTAGGTCTGTAAGGTTTAATATATGTGGATTTCCGTGCTTACTTCCTTAACGTATCTGACGTGTCGATACATTGATAATAATAAAATAATTTGAAGACAACTGGTAAACTTGGAGTATCAATTTATTTTTAGTTTAAAAAATGTATTCAATACAACACTTTAATTGTAGTTCAAAAAACATAGAGAATTAACAATTAATTTCTAGTTCATTCAATACGTCGTCCTTATTAAGTTGAAGGCGAACGAAGTTGCAAGGCGGAAATAATTCCCGTGTACGACGACTTAGAACACGACAAGTTGAAGAATGATTTACGCGTAACGTGATATTGAATGGTAACTATTCACAAAGCGTGTGTCGGATATCACATTACGGGCGAGCATAAACGGAGCGTGTGTAACTAATGACAGGAGATGGGAGATAGGCCAGGATTGAGAGACCTACCGCCCGGACGATACGCCAGGATTGGGAGACCCACCGCCCGGACGCTGACCTAAGATGTCTTCAATTTTAGTTTGACAAGAATAAATATAATATCTGTTAGTTATTGACTATGTCTGTACGAGTATAATGCTTAGACAAGTCATGTTATAATTCTCTTAAAGACAGTATAACAATACAATATTTAATAGTATAAGAAGTAATGGCTGCCTCGTTGGTTAAGTGGTTGCTAGCGCGACTGCTGATTGAGAGGTCCTGGGTTCGATTTTCCGGTCGGATAGTAACGGATTTTTCTATCTTAAAAATACCTACTAGTAATGTGGATTACGGGTATGGATTGTGGTGAGTTGTAAGAGTGTACTACACTCTCCTATTTAACCCTTCAAAGAATACCGGGGTGCAGATAAAAACGGTGTAGACTTTTATTAATATTTTTCGTAATAGTTATGACAATATAGTTAAAGTATAACTTGTAAGAATATATGTAGGTATATGTCTATTGCCTAACAATGAAATAACAATACACTTGAAACTTAAGCCGATAGAAGCTTAACATAAAAAGTATAAATTGCCAAAGAGTTTAATTTTTTGTTTATGCAACACCGTCCAAACTGAATCACGGACTGATTTTGACAAACGATATGAGAAACAATGAGATTGTTACGATCGGCCCCTGACAGTGATTACTGATGACTTTGAAAGCATATCTTTAAACACCATTCCGTTTAATTCCATCTAAACGAAAAGTAGTTTGTTAATTATACCCCTGTAGATACGCCGAAGCTAATAACAGGGTTGCCTATGATTAGAGAATTGGGTGACCACACGTTATATTTTTTTTTAGACAGCATTTAAGGTGCCCAAAAATACTCTTCATTTTCTATGTAAATGTTTTATGTAAATGATGGATACTCATTTACACAGAAAATAAGTAAATGTCATTGTAGAACTTCATATTAAAATCGAACTAATCAATCGCATCAATTATTACTATATATAGTCACCGAATCGTTTAATATCCACCCTAATTAATCTTAAAATTAATATAATATTTTAACAGAAGTAATCGTCGCAAACAGTAGTTATATTTTATAGAAATAGGCTCGCGTTTGGCTGCAATCTCACCTGCTGGAAAAAGAGATGCAACCTAAGATGCGCACTCGTCTAGGAGGTGCCCATTCCCTCTTGTTTTGAATTGTTCCAGTTTATATGGATCGGGAAAGATGGACATTTGCAGAGAGTTAATAAATACGAGAAATGAATCCGGAAAAAATCAAGCGTTTGGAACACCTAACTATGATACATATTGTTGGAAATGAACCGATGAGTTCAAGGATAACCGGCTCATTGTATGAGTTATGGTTCTACGCGCGTACAGTCACGTACAGTGTAAGAAAACATGTTGGTTTACTCTGTAATTTTATTGCTATGATTATTGTCGAAAATTATAGTTTGGCAATGCGGTAAAAAATGTTAAACAATTTACTGATTATGTTTAAATAAACTCGCCATGATCGTTAGATTCCATTGAGAAAATTGGTTTGAACGGATTTGTGGTTAGATCGGTGTTTGGATATTTACATATGAATAAGATCACAGGTTCACTTGGTTATCATCAGATGTCTTTGTGGTAATGAGGTAATAATGCTAGGAAGGTGTTTGTGGCAAAAATAGAGGACAGTCTGCAAGTACAGACGAATAACTTGGAGAGAATTTTTTTAGGATTCAAATGAGACCCCTTTATGTTGGAATGGGGTTAGTTTGGTATTATTTCTTTCTAAGAGGAGATCCTTGTCCAACACGGGAACGATCGACAGGTTGATGATCATGATGATTCTGATAATGATGATAATGATGACGATGATGATAATTACGTTGGTATGAAATAACAAAAGAAGTATGTATTCTTAGGTTTCGCCCAAAGCGATCGAATAAAAACGATTTATCAAATGCTGATCTCAGATATGTTTTATGATATAGACTAAAACCCAATAACCGACCAGTTACGTAATTTCCGACCCACTCGGCCAACAAATATAAGCAAATAACGGAAATGGCATTGATTTTTATCTAAATTCATTCAAATCAAGACACTAGTAACCTTAAGCAATTGAAATTGTAATCGCCTTGCCGTTGGACAGTTTAGACAAACAGGAAGAATAGAAGGCCGAATGGTAAACTATAACTATGCATTATCATGCTAGTGCTAAGAACTATTAAACTGTGAAATATGTTTCTCTTGCTGCATTTTGATTCATTTGATTTCATTATTAAATGAACACAATAGGAATTCAAAGGTACTTTTTGTTGCGAAAATCTTTTAAGGGATAAAAAAATGTTGGACGACAAAAGTATGAAATGAGTATATCTCATAATGCTTAAGGAAAGTTGGATAAAGTGTGTCAAATCAAAACATGTGGTACCCAATCTAAATTACCTAGCCTCTGGGTATCAATATTTTGTTGAGTATTGCTCGTATCTATGCATTTTCATTAAATTAACATGACAATGGACTATACTGACAGACTTGTTTGTTCATTGATGAACATAAATGTCAATGTCATAAAATGCAGGATGAAGAAACTTGTCCCGAACAACTTGTCTATGTATCTCCTTGCAGCTCTTTATAACTTTTATCGACTTCTATTTTAGTCTATTGGAATTCTCTTAATGAGATTGCTGTTGTTGTTACAGCACCATTATACAGTAGATGTAGCGTTTAATGGCGTCTTAGTCGCGGGCCATGAGATGCGATGTTTGATATAAAAATTTCAGTGACTTGTTCCAGAAGAAATCCATGTAAATTGTCCGCCAACCTGCACTACGCTGGAATGGCAGACTAAGGCCTTAACCCGTCTCATTTAGAGCGTCGATAAAATGATAGATGATGATGATGTAGTCTATAAAGCGAGGTATTTATTGAGTAAATCATGTGTTGTATATTCCTTATGTGTGTACATTCCTTTACAGAATATAACGTACTTATATACATACGTATATAGGAAGTTATTATCTCACACGTCATAAGAACGAAAACTCAAACATCTAGCTTGTGTCTACAATACGATATTAAAACATTTTCGGCTATGTTAAGGAGATACCCGGTCAGGATATCTAATTAAAATATAGCATAAACAAAACTTGAACAACATTTTAAATTCTCCTATATATCATAACTGCTATGGGTCGTCGCGTTGCCAATAACTAACGCTCGCTCACTCCTTCGCAAAATCTAACAACCTCAATGAAGACATTATCAAATCCTCAATGAAGACATTATCGAAGACATTATCAAATTTTAATAAAACCGTGCAAACATTCACTTACGATTTTGAAAATTGGTTATGGATCAGTGCTTCGTTTAAGGGTAGTTACATAGCCTTTGAGAAAAGTAGTACCAAATATAAGGAAACGAAAATGACGGGGTATGGATTGTCACACCAACTGTTGATGTTTGTCAATAGTTTCCACCTCGTCACCACACCACCACCTCATCACCAACTCTCGTGATCGCGATCTATGCAACTGGATCTAGGTATTGGGATCCATTAAGCGAAAAAAAAATTATAAATTTTTGCCTATATGAGTTTAAAATTTCGAGTAAAATAGTTCCGATCACGTTTCACAGTGGTAATAAATAATTAAGTCCAACATCCTCTCTGGTTTTTTTCAATGTATGTTAATCATTGCATCACAATTTTTAATATGTATAATATACTCAGCTGATTCTAAATAAACAAGAAAGTACGTGACAAAGGGTAGTTGTATTGTGAGTCATGATCCTCAAACGAATGATTTCCCTAACTGAGTCAGCGAGAGTCATTGAATAACACAAACATAATAAAATTATTTATGTTATACATATATGGCAGAAAATTTTACACTTCGCCCGGGGAAGTACCATTGCTATGGCTATTTCAACCATGGAACAAATTTTCCAGAATAATTTGTGTTTCGTTGAGATACGTGTGATGATCGATCTGTGTAATACGAGTACTAGAGTCGATCATCTCAATCTTAAGGAGTAGCAACGGATCTTAGACCAACTTCGAATATAACTGATATAATATGTCCTAAACAGACTAATAATACTAACAGTATGTTCCTACAGCTCTATCACTGATTTAACAGAACTTACAATCTTATAACTATAGTAACTCAGTCGAATTTATTCATATTCACACGAAGATTCATATTTACATATACCAACTGGACTGCTATAAAACAAATGAATTCTTGTAGTTTTTTATAAATCAATAACGCCTTATTGACAACATGCTAGCTGAACTATCTGATACTAACAGGGTTATCCTACGGTCCTAATCGAGGTCGGTTTCACATATCTGTGTGGCATTTGTATTTGTGCTAATTTGTATTTGTGCTAATATGTTTATATGTTCAATAAATCTTTGAAATCTTTGAAATTGATCACTTATGACTGCTACCTGCTCATTTTTTGCTTCTTGATTTTAAAAAGTTTTTGGAAATAATTTGATAAATATGACCCTCCCAAACTATATCACCACGACCTTTATCAACAGCAAGACATCATAATCGCTGACATAGGGCCGAATTTTTAACGGTCAACGGTATTAACAACTCGTGTTAATGATCTCAGTAGTTCGTGTTATATAGAAGGAAGATGCTATATATCTTGCACAATGATCCCTCGCTTGTCCCTTGGAATGTTTGAAAGTGGTATAATTCTACGTAAGTCCTGTAACATAATGATACCATAACTGATTACAGATGTCTGCTCATGCCTTTACTTTATAGTTTTTTATTATGACACGAGTAAGTAAGTGAGTCTATGTAAAACTTAAGCAAGTATGACAAACTTATGGCAAACGTTATTATCATGATCAGTCTCTTTCAGTCCAGCGCTGGACATAGACGTCAGTATAAGTCTCCCTTAATAAATGTCACCGCCTCCTGTTCTTATAAACAAATGTAATTATTTAAAAATAGAACATACTCGTGTGTGACAAAATAATCGACCCATTATAATTCCACTGTTGGAATATGGGTCTCCTCTCATATTGAGAGGGTTAAGGCCATAGTCC
>DWEC01001831.1:0-12626 GCA_018245735.1 Microceris miodesmiata | reverse complement strand
GCTCAGTGGCGTGCCATTGGAGAGGCCTATGTCCAGCAGTGGACGGGAATAGGCTGATAATGATGATGATGATGATAAATTATGGTATCATTCTTCAGATACGAGTATACCTTTGTACTAAATTTGAAAAATTTTAATTTGAAAATAAGTATTCTTGAAAATTGTAAATAAAGTGCCCCTACATACCAGTAAGAGTTTATTCAGAGCTATTAAAAGTCAAATCTCCAGTAAACTACGAAGCAATCCCGCTCTATCTTGTAGCGACGTTCCATTAATGTCCCGCCTAATTGCTGGAGTGGCGTTTTATCCCTTACACTTTGTATGGTACAAGATGGGAATGAACTAAATTAATTTCTAAATATCGTCAGTAATTTTTCTTTAGCGGTTAGCGTTAATTTTGTTCGAATGATATCTATTTTATTTATGTCAAATGGTGATACTTGAGCATTAGTGTAGTATCGTATTTATCACCATCATCATCATCAATGGTTTTGTCATTTAATACTTGGAGGCTTTAGGGTTGACTTGAGACGATACTAAATATTATGGAGCTCTTTAACATGTGTAGGTTCATTCATGATTAAATTCTTCATTGCTATACCGAGTGATAGTTTCCTTAAAAACATTGTTGTTAAGTAAGGTGTTCTATGATTTGAATCCAATTATCTCTGTCGGATTCTTACTGCAGTACTGCTTAATATCACTTGGCCTGTGTTGGTCTGCGACGCCAATTATGTGTCGTACTCCAGCTGCAGATGATATAGATACGGATATACAAAAATATTTTTTTTCTCAAGTTCATTGTATCTTGTACATGAAAATATCAAGAATCTTGTGATATAATCCAAATTAGAATTTTAATCACCATAAAAATGTACAGAGTTGCAGCTTATCGTACAAAAACGCTCACTAATTGGTTTTTTTATGTAGAGTGCTCACTTATGTAAAGTCACCTTTGATTATCTCTTGCCCCTTTCATGCAAAGTATGTAGCGCATATTTTGAGACAGATTAATTGTCAGGAAATTATTAAATACGTGTTTTAATGTTTCGTTTTTACTTTATTTCCCTGTTCTAATTCTGTTTCATTAAACAAATTTATTAATTGAAAGTCCTAGAACAAATATAGGCTAATAGTTTAGGATTATTTGTTTTATTACCTGAATGGCTAGAGTTTGGTAATGATCCCGTTTGTCCGAAAGCACAGATGTGTTTCATGATGTAGTACCTATGTATGCCTAGGAAAAGCTTATTCACACTTGCTTTGAAGATGTGTCCGGAAACAGAATTTGAAAGAATGTGCCAATCCTTGATTATCTGGATAAGAAGCGTAGAAAAAAACAGTTTCGTTCCAGCAATTGGAATATTTATCCGATGAGGACGATACCTTTCTTACCAATACTTAACAGACTTGAATAATAGACGAAGAATACAGGAGTATTATAAATTTTCTCGTACAAGAAATTGAAGAACTAGCATACAACGAAGTGAAAACAAATACAAAAATCATTCAAGTGTTCAATTTAAGCAACATATACCTTTGCTGGCTTCTAATGGTCTGTTTTGGTGACTGAGGTACTACAGTAAGAAATATTTCAAGGTATCTCAAAATTTTATTCTAAGATTTCATCGATATATTTTCAATGAAAGCGTCGGACGAATATGCTGCAGTCATAGTATGAGAGAAGATTGTATTTCCTGAATATATAGGCCTGTAGACCAGTAGACAGAGATAGTTAGGTATTGAGTTAGGACAGTAGAGATAGTCATCAATACATTGACAAACAGTACATACGGACAGAGACATGTTCAGGTTAGCAAATGTTTATCCGGCAAACATTCCTCGACGCAAATTAGATGGGAATTGGAACCTTGTTTGATTAGAATTATCTTCAAATGTTGCAATTATGAGTTCGTTGTTATTGTGTTGACGAACTATTTGGCATAGTATCAATCTGGAAAGTAAAAGATTGTAGGTTCGATATTCGAATGGAGCGATTTATAGAAATAACAGGGGGGCGCGCAGCCTATCTTATTATAGTGTTTTCAGATGTCATAGCCATCAAAACAGTATGACATGTTAAATATTATTCTCCAAATCCTCGGAACTACGACCTTGGAACCTGACCCAACATTATGATTAGTAAAGTAATGCTTTATGAAAAAACAATGTACATACATGTCTTGTGCTCAAATTGCACTAAATTTTGACTCAGCGATCGAAAATGAACTTCATTCTAAGAAACGTTGAACTGATGATGGCAATGAATAAAAAACTAGATAAAAATTCCTCTTCTCTTCTATAACTTGGACGTTGTTCACTGACCGTTAGCTGTTAGCATACTAATGAGGATATCCACTCTAATATTACGATGCCAACGTTAGTTATAACGAGATTTTGCGAAATCGACGGAATTCTAATACTAGTTGTTTCAGCGCGTATCACGCTGTAACGAACTTTGTTCTGTAACGAGTATTTAGACGTTGCGATTTTGGTTTGAAAGGGGAAGGCTTTGTTTTCGTTCAGTAGTTTCTTGCTTACGATAATTATTCGACAAATGTACTGGCTCTTGTGCCTGAAATTTTACCGTCTGTATTTTTACGCTATGGTTTATTGCTATTTAGCAATGAAAGCTGGAATGTGTTACGTTATTTTTCTTTGTAATAATAGCATGGGTCTCCTTAATGATAATTCCTTACTATCAGAAGAATGACAATAAATCATCATTAAGGTAGAGACATCACTAGGTATATTATGTCTGCCTTTTGTGCAACCTATGTACTTAGGTTTTAGGTTTTATAACAAAGTATAAATAAATAGATTATTTTAGACATAATTAGTGTAATCTCTAAGGCTTACTAGGTTAATTTTTTTTTGACGTCGAAAATAAAAGAATTATACGATTTATATATCTTTGACTTTTGTTTCCTAGCACCATCGGGATTAGGAAAACTGAATTATTACATATGACTTTCTACATTGGAAGAACATGAAACGGGTGCGTACGACAAAACATGGGTGACAATTTTATTTAATTTACCGCAGACTTAGTGACAGTAAAACTAAAAGACTCCTAATTTCATACTCGACGTGTGATCCACGAGCCTCCCTCTGAGCTCATTTGAATTTATGACGAACATTTGAGTAAAAGGTATCTGCGCTCAACAGAAGGCACTAAGCTCGTATTGCATTAAGCTTTTAAGTACAATGCGGGTAAATCGTTACAATTAGCTTAAGTGGCACCATCTATTCGATGATTTATTTCATCGTTTATACATCCATTTGTTTATATATTTGGTATATTAGAAAAAGCGATAAGTGCCAGTAACCACAAGTTGGAGAATGATTTGGACATTACGGTGTCTTGGATTAATTGCGGTACCGTTTTATGTTTCTACATCTGTAGTCAAAAAATTACATTGTCTTGATTATGTTGAAGAGCATCTTAGCATTTCAACATTTTTTTCAGGTATTCGTTTTAATTAATACATTCGGTATACAAAAAAATCTACGAAAATGTATTTTAACATGGATTACATATGTCAATGCGCGCTTGATCAACCTGGTAAATTATGAGTTTAATTCTACTTTTGGAGACAAGACTACATTTAGAGACAAGACTGCATTTGGAGACAAGACTGGTCATAGAAATGATAAAAGTCATGATGATCATAATTATTGTAACGGCGCCTTTTCCATCTGTTGCAGTTATACAAAATAGTATAACAATGCATAATGGAATATCAAGACGTATCATAATTTTAAAATGGTTAATATCAAGCTGAGTGGAGTTCCCCATGTGGAATGAATGCGACTATAATTTATTTATTCATGAATCATTTTATGCACGCATGCGGAATGTATTTCCCCATTTTCCATACATACATATGAATAAAGCGGCACTCCGTTTCGCTTTTACGGAAAACAGTTTTATCGAAATAAAAATGGAATATCTACCGTCGACAGAGAATAATAAAAAATATACAATTTCCATTGTTGAATTCTTATTGTTGTAAAACTTTAACTTTGTTAGTGTTTAAACAAAAAACATGAATTTTTCAGAAAACACAGCAGCTTTAGGTAAATACACAATAAAATATGCTTTTCTTGAAGGAATCGAAGTAAAATTTACCAACAACGGCAGCAATGCCAATGTCAGTTTTCAACCGACTTCGAAATAAGAGTAGGTTCTCGGTTCGCCTTTATTTATTGTGGATCCATCACCACATTATTCGTGATTTGCAATGAGGGGAAAGAATAATGTTGATTTTAATTAAAATGTCTGTGTTTCAGATACATCCGGACGAGTTTTCTGCGGTGAGTTAATGTTTTTCAATTCAAAGGATTGATGTATGGGTGATGATAGCCTTTTAATATTGGGGTAAGGCTGTTTGATGTTCGAAATATATCTCTTGTAGATACAGCTATCACAAAAATATTTTTTTTTTATAATATTCTTATATCAAGTGTGGTTTCATTTAGCATAGCAATATATATTTAGCATAGCAAGAAATAAGTAAATCGTTCATTCGTTCTTTCAGTCTTATGTTTTGTCCTATGATCTATTGTTCGTCCGTACGATCATTAGCTCGTTCGTTCATTAATTCATTTTGCGTAAAAAATATAAATCAATTTAACTATAAATAAATAAGTAATAAATTATTGCCCGTCTTATTTCTTACCTTTTACGGATCAATTCATTAGTAATTGATATATTATCTTGATTATTAAATGCGTTGACTAATGCGTTGCGTTATCTAAAGATACCTTTACATTTGTATTACTTAAATAAGCGTCGCGTTCCTTACACTATATCCAATGTTAAGCAGGATTACAATTCTGTTAAATTAAAGTTCAGGTATAGATGCGTAGTTTTCTTTGAGCTCGACGTTAGAACGCTTCGTGTATCAAAGGCTTAAAAAAAAACGAAACATAACAGTAATTTTTGTTTCGAAACCTTTGTCACCTGAAACGGTGGCTGAAGTTTTTAATATTCCTTTGTTATCGTTGTAGCGCTCGCGGAATGTTTAATCAACTTTACAAAACCGATTCCTTTGACCCTTAAAAATATAATATGTGGTGTCTGAAAATGTTTGTACAATTGACAATGTTTTTAGAAGCGTGATTGCAATAATTGCGTTTACAATTTTAGCTCACATGTTTTTTAGTATATCGTTTGTCACTATTATAATCATCGTCCGGCTACTGGACACATTTTCCCTCTATTTTATAGATAATTTTTACCTTGAGCTTGTTTTGCACAAATGTCATCCACATTTACCAAGTCTGAAGAGTTGACGGAAATTCCATCAACCTTAAGTTCTGCAATTAAACACGGGATGTGAGAACGGATTCGGCAATCTCTTTTTGTCATGTGGAAGCGGAAATGAAAAACCATTATGAATGAAAAGAATGTTGAATGACACATTCAATGATAAGATTGCAATTTTATTATTATTATTACATACCATGACGTCAGGTCGTTAACGGGAAAGAAAAACAGCACCAAATGTTAAATATTTCCGCCGTTTACAGACCTGATACGCTTATTCTACGTTTATCACTCTTCATCCACCTATCACACATATGTACGTTTTTCATGTTCAGAAATATAAGTATATCTCATAATATAATAATTTTAATATTTGCTAATTAACCCACTTTTTTCTAAATAGTCAGTCATAACATGATTATACATAGTACACGCCGACGATGTACTATCAATCTTCAATCTGGTTTTTTATTACGCCAATAAAATTAGATCAGTAATCCAGTAGAACTTAGCTGATATAAATGTATGACTGTAAATGGATAAGTATCTTTGTTTCTTGCCTATCCCATTAAAGAATAATGGTGCGTACTTATGCTATATTCATAATATGCTGTATTCGTAATAAATTTAATAAGTTCTCAGAAGTTATGTTCTCTTTTTGAAGCCGTCGCGAGCACATTTTGGCTTTGTTTGAACTTTTCTCTCCATTTTTTGTTGGATTCACATAATTGTATTGTTATGGAATAATAAGATTGTACATTCTTTTCACTTATCATATAAAAATAACTTTGTGATTTGTCCATTGTATACTTTATGTTACTTATCTATCCATAACATAGAGGCCGTGTCGAGGCGGCGAAAGAATATATTTGTCGATTATATATCTGTATACCAGGGTGTCGTAAGAGGTGACTAAACCTGACGCTGGCAGATCACGGGATGGTGCAATTGCCAGCAGAATATGGCCAGCAGCGTAGGTGGTATGAGAAGCCGTGCTCTGTGATCTTCAGCCGTTATGTTCAGCGTGGGGATTATGAGCAAAAACCCGTCAAAGGAAGTCTATGTCTATTAGATAGATCATTATAAAATAGATCATTATAAAATATTATGATTGCCTCGTTGGTCGAATGATTCTAAGCGGGACTAATGATCGAGAGGGCCTGGGTTCGATTTCTGTGTCCTTTACTATCGGGTTTTTCTAATATAGAATTCCTAGTAGTAGCTCGGATTCCGGTAATAAAACTATTGTTTAGTTCGAATTTATTCAAGTTGAATCACTGTTCCAATAAGAGGTTACTTGGGTAACAATATTTCTAAATGAATTCTAATTTGTATTCATCATCAATAGTTTTATTGTTCCATCGTTGGACACGGATTTCCTCTTAGAGTAAAAGGGTTTAAGGTCATTGGGGTTGACGTCATTATTAGGGTTAAATTTACTATTCATAGTTGATTTGAAATATTCACATAAATTTACCATTTCGTTTCTTTTGTTCATAATAAATATCAATACAAAAAATAAATCATTATACCGATAACACACATTACCGGTATAATACATTATATCGATAAAAATTTATATAGCGACAGTATACAATTCATTGTTGATATACTATAAACAAAACGTTCGAACACCAATATTACAATGGAGTTGTAAATTTACATTTAACCGAAATATAAATCGTTATATAGATTGCAGGTAAAGAAACAGAGACATGTTTACGTATGCAAATCACGTCCCGCGAGACATGTGAGCGTCGCGTAATTGCAAATTACGAATATTACACACGGAATTTGATGTAGGATTTCGTTTTACCAGCTGAGTGTACATACGGATTAATATTCGCACGATCCATGTATTTAACTGCTCAGAAAATTGGTTAAGTAATCCTTATACTTCGCCGTTACTTCATTAATGTGTGTGGTATTTTAGTTTTCTAATTTGTTTCATAAATATACAGATATTTATGAAAAGTTTAAAAAAGATTTTAAAAATGCAATGAATAGTTGAGATCAAGGAAGGCTTTTCCATATTGGCACAATAGTTCAGCATCATTCTTATAGTGGCTACAAATGGCAAAAGCAGATAAAGGTTAAACTTAAGATGTAATAATCAAATTGGAAAAGGTATTGTAAGTGAATAAAAAACTTAGGCCTTTGTAGATACAATTTATTTAATTTTTATATTGATTTGATAATTTTTTACAATCCTATCCTACCAATTTTACTATCAAGATAGAATGTAGCGCCGGGCGGTATTCTATGTATGTAACGATTAATACATTAAGAATGATAATCAACGACATTGGGGTGACAGGGATGGTGGCTGCTGACGTCAGCGGGTCAATGTCAGTCAGCCGTGACGTGATCAGCGTGCTACTGCCTTAGTTTATCCTGTAACCTTCTTTCGTGCCAAATATGATAAACAAAGAATCATAAACTGGTCTAACCAACTATAAATTAGTGTCCTATTGTTGCGTAGACATCATTCACGGCTTACATCGAAGAAGTGAAACTAATAGAAATGAGGGTGTTGATTATCGTCTGTTGGGCTGCTAGCGTTCTGGCTGAAGTGCCTCGCTACCGACCGGCGAGGTTCAGGTCTCAGCGGTTAGAGCTAGTCCCAACTACCACCGATACACCAACAGAAACCACTACGGACGCTGAAGTCACAGGACCTTATCCGCCGTCTGGTTGGAAACCAGCCGGACAAGCCTTCGAATTGCCGGACAAGACTGCCGCAGACACATACGGGCCACCTGAAGCGAATGGTCCCTATCCGCCATCTGGATGGAAACCAGCCGGAGAACCGTTCACTTTACCTAATGAGCAACCACCAGCGCAAAGTTACGGCGCTCCCGAGAAGACATACGGAGCTCCCGACAACACGTATGGAGCACCAACTGAGGCTCCAACAACTGAAACAGCTCGAGTAGAGAAAATAGCAACTCCAGTGGAAGTACTGAAAAGCGTTGGTACATATTACGTGTTGCTGCCAAATGGACAGTTGCAGAGGGTGCAGTTTGCAACGGAGAATGACATCCAGAACATGAAGTATACAGCACGACTGGAGTTACGTGATCGCGCCCCACTCTATGTGTTCAGGAATTAATACCACTTGTGATATACGTATGTGAGACATTTTATTAAATAAACAGCCTTATGGCTTTCGTGATAAAGATCTCTTTGCAATCATTGTATTATGTCATAAAATAAACGAGTTATATGAAAAATTTAACATATAATTCTTATTCTAAATAATTCTTCTATAGACACATTTTGTGGACATATTTAATAAGTATAGCCTGCCGAAGTATAATTATGATCCATAGACATAATATTGCTTTCACAGACATTCCTATCATACTATAAGTATTATGCATGCGTCTCAAAAAGCGTTACATAATCCACAGATATAATAATGCTTCCACAGACATAACAATTCACCCGTTCGCATTAATGTTATATTATCTGAGTGTAGGTATATACTTCTACCCCGGAGGATTAACTTATAATGCCTCACTGCTGCAATGCTCCTGGTTGACTTGCAGTCTGGAGTACTAATCTGCGTATCACATTTCATATGGGAACATAATAAAGCCTTAGCTTAAAAAGCCAGTGGGCTTGCCGCGGTGGTGCTAAGAAGCCGGACCCTAGTCGGTTATAGGTATACGTATATATTACATATATTTTATCCATATATTTCCTTCATCTTTCTAAGAATTTTTTCCATTGTTTTCTATATTTCGATTACCGATTGCGAGATTCAGGGTTCGATTGCCGCGCTATTCGATTTATTATCGTGGGACGTTAACTCTCTCTCTCGGGACTGCGTACCTCTTCGGGGACTACAGGCGCGATGTTAGGTCTTTTCCAAATTTCTCTTATGTCACCGATGTTTTCTACTTAGCCCAAAGGTACTCGTATTCCGGCAGATAATGATATTATGATTGAAACTGCCTTCTAAATATTTTTTTTTTATATCTCGGTGTCTTAAATATTTGTACTATAATATTATTTTTGTAGTATTTTTTCCTATTATACTTATTGTATGTTTGAGTCCTTTGCTTACGAGTTCATGTAATTGATGGAGACCCGATACGTCTCCTTTCTAATGAGTGTTTATAGAGATAAGGGTTATTTCTGTGTATTGTTTCAAAGCCGTCATCATGACTGCTGTCGAGTTTAATGTTTCATAGCGATGACAATCGGAGCGAAGCTGTTTCATGATCATACAGGTTTTGCTTATCTTCACAGACAGTTAACAAGTTAAAATCAGATTAGAGCTACGAGCACTTGCTAACAACGTTATTAGTAGAAATAATAAATTTCATGGGACATCTCCACACACAATCACCTGGTCCCAAATCAGATCTGAAAAAAGACTGCTTTGGTAACCAGAAGGCTAAATATAATAGCTGTTTGCTATTTATTATAATGGAAATAATGAAAAAAAATGTGATAACATACACACATACACGCACACACACACACTAAGGCCACCTGATGTTTAACTAAGCAAACAAATATGGTATTCTGGTAGCTGATAAAGTACATATGCCAAATTATATAAATAATTATATGTAAAAAAATATCGTGTTCATTTCACTAATATTTGTCCTGGGTAGGAATTGAACCTAAAATCCCTGGATCATTAGTCAAGTCGACCAACCACTGGATTGCTTACTTCATAACACAACATCTCGCCCGTAATCCCCGAAGGAGTAGGTAGAGGAATGTAGTACACTCCCACGTTTCACCAGTTACGTTTAAGTTCCATGGAATAGTTGGCGAGCCTATTGGCATACACCGGGCATAAATCCAGACTCCGAGTCAATATTTGAAACTCTAAATTAGAGAAATTTAACAATACCGGACCCGGGATTCGTATCCAGGACCTCCCGATCAGCACTCGACCAATGAGACAGTCAAGTTAAAAAGAGTCAGTTATAAAAATTGGCATAAAACAAATATCTATTGAGTCATGTTTGTAGATATATTATGATAGTTAGACGTCTTAATACGTTCCTTAAGCTTCATATTTTTTCTTTGTTTTGTTTCTTTCCCTTTGCCGACCTGGAAACAAAGGTTTAAAAATGTAATTTCCATAGTGCACGGATGTGTTTTACAGAATCTTTATGAAATGAATGTGTCTTTATAAATAGCCGTTACATTTGAGATATTAGTACATTGCAACCATATACTACAGAACGAAATAATTACTGTCAATTTATCTATCAATAGTGACGTGCTCAGTAGCAATGTTGCTACCAATCAAATCAAACCTTAAGCATTTTGGTTTCAATAAATGTTACAATGATTATTAATTTAATATTTGTACATGTCACTAAATTTTAGTATAAAAAAAGAATTTTACTACACGCTCGCACTTGTGATAGGTTCCATCGAAATTGGAAGAAGATTTTAAACCAGAACTACAAGTAAATATAGTACAATACAGAAGATTCTAAATAAAATAAAAGCATATCTTTTTATTAAACTTACGGTATAGATGCAAGCCTTCAAGATAATTGTCCTTAATTATCCAGATGTTAATAATCCACTGCACGATTCCTCTGCAACTTGCGTATGCGAACATCAGGGATATCCAAGAAGTGTCTTCATCCTCTGGTATCACATAATCTGGAACGTTATCCAACGGGATCATCTCGCTGATCCAACGGAGATATCTTGCATCCGAGTTGATGTAGTTCAGAATTTCAACTGCCAAATATATTAAAGATCGAAAGCGTCAAACAATCACTGAACATTTAAACATTTTAATTTGAAATGACAATATTATTAATTAAACTACAAATTTTAACAAAACTGTAATAGAATATTTTCCTATAGTTGAATAACAGATTAAAAGAAGTTTGACGTCGAATTTGGAAAAGTATAATCCAAGGACACATGTCGTCAAAATTTTAATCTCAAAAGACTCATAAACGCAACAATTCGAAGTACAGAACATGTTAATATTAAAATATAGAAAGTATTTCTGTAAGTTATTATACTAAGCTTCAGTCATCATTCTAGAAAGCAAATAAGATTAAAAAACAAACTACCCTCATTTTTCGTATGGTCCGTGTCTTCCAAAAACATTACTGTGAAAGTAATGTCCACAGCAAGCATCACGATGCCAGATAATGTGAAGGGCACTAACGTCATGTAAAAACTAAAGGACCTCCGGCTTTGGGTAGCATTAATTGTACTTAAGAAAAGCCAAATTAAATGGACCGACACCCAGATTTGCATTTTCCTGGAAGATAAATTACTTTCAGCGTCGCGATTCAAGAATTTCCATTATCTCCATACAATACAATAAAATGATTAATCGTACTCAATATTTTTTTTTTCGAGAAAATCGTTTTCGAATTGATGCATTTTTAAATTCTCAGATCAACAGCACTTAAACGAGTAGGTACTCGTATGTTTAAGAGCTTGTTTTAGGCTTTTTTTACACGTAAAAAATTTAATTACATTTTATAAAGGACAAGAACTTCACACCACTCAAAGTATTTCCCGTTATTTGTATGAAGTTTTCGAAAACTTTACGCTGGTGAAGATGAGAATAGCTTTAGAAATATATAGTTTTGGAAGTTTACGTTGGGCAAGGTTAGTTGTCGCCAAAGTTTCTTGACTAAGCTCCGAGAAGATATTTCTTTTGACGTCTATGACGCTTTAGTTAGAGTTTTTAGTTAGAAGTTACACTAACTTCAATGTCTTTATCTTCCATTGGCATTAAAATTCCTTATCTCTGACAACTTGTAGGTACTAAAGCAGATTAATGATTTTAGATCAATTTTGTGTACAGTTATCAAAAAGGCGACTTGCATGTGCTTTTTTTAAATACATAATTCAAGTAAAAATATTGTAAATAATGATATTCGTATTGTGGCACAATTACTTGAAAGCGTATTACTTATACCACGATGATTACCTATATCATAATTCGGTTTTTGTGATATTTCCTTGCACCTCACGACGAATAAGATTTATCATTGGGAAAAATATACTCATATAAACGTCTAAATTAAGGGTTTACACTTGTTACGATTTAGGTAGACTTATTTCATCTCTTCAGCATTCGTCAAAGTCGTCATATAAACTCGTCTACTAAAGACACTCTCGACCTAGTTTCCTTGGAACATTTTCGATTGGGTCGAAGTGCGTTATGATTTTAAGAAAAACATATGAGCGCTGCCTCGTTGGTCGTGTTGGTTCGATTTCTGAGTCGAACACTACAAAATTTTCTAATTTAGATTTTCTAGTAATGGTTCGGAGTCTAGGTATGTGCCCGATGCATGACAATAGGCTCACCACCTATTCCATAGTGAGACGTAAACGTAAC
>DWEC01001830.1:0-12628 GCA_018245735.1 Microceris miodesmiata | reverse complement strand
CGCGTACGTTTTTTGGGATGGCCCGATTAGTTTCGGACCTATACGAGGTCTTTCATCATGAGCTTCCATCGACTGCAGTGAGGTCGCGGCGGAGACTTAAGCCGGTATATAGGTATGTAAACATGTGCATAAACGCGAAACATTCTTTAATAGTAAATCATCAATTGTTAGTTATAAATCTGTAGTATGTGGTTTTAAGTCTCAAATGCATTCAACTGATTAAATCGGGATATGAGGAAAATACATGTGAGGTATTTACGTTTTAAATTTGTATAACGACGCCCGTGAAACCTTGAAGAATAAAATTTTCACTATCCCTATCGGTATCAAATTGAATTTATTCCCAATTCCACCCCTCCGGGCGGCGAATGGATTTATATTCAAATTGACATTTAAACTTATTCCAATTGGCAATATCTGATCAATTGGGGCATGAATTTGAGGTGATCTTTAGGTAAAACGTGACTTTAAACATTTATGCTTTTCGATTATTAAAAGTGACATCTCACAATATTAAGGTATTTGTATTTTGGGACAAATATTATTTTTTTTTAATCCTTATTTCACTTGATTAGATTAGATACTTAGATATTTTTTTAAATACGAGTATTGTTATGGCCCATTTCAATGGCTGATTCATCAATACGGAGACAATACTATTGAAGGAGGTATCAGTTTAGAGATTATAACGGAGGATGAAAGTTTGTGTCAAAAGCTCAATCTGTAGTTAGAAATGAAAAATTATATTAATTGATAATTGGAAGTAAAGTTTACAAAATACTTTGCAAGTAAAAAGAAATGGATGACATTTCTTTTTTCGCGCCAACAATACGAATAGCAATACAAGGATAGATTAAAACTTCAAAGATGCAATAACACCACCGCAGTATAGAATATTTTAAGAGAGAAGCACACTTTGGCAATATCCGTCAATTGGGTCGCGGGTTTGTAGGTGGCCTGTTAGCGGTGGGACGCGCGGCGCTATTTGTTTTTGTCACCGAAGCGTCTGTCTCGCTGTTTGTACACGTTTTAAGGTCGTTTTCACTTTCGACGAGCGCGGCACAGCTAAACGGTGCACGCCTATTGATATGCATGGAGTGTACGCTGATTTGTGCTTACACGACGTGTTGATTTATTTTCGTTTTTTTTTTTATTTGGTTCGAATAAGGGAACCAAGGCAAAAACGGGTGATTACATTGTAATTACACTTTTAATTGTAAGTGTACTTTTAGGTAATTTAACACATCTATGTACCTGTAAATAGGAATATGTTACACGAAGTGAACGTTCACCAATATTTTAAACAAAACAAAATAAAAATCTAAGTGCTAACATATTGCTTATACAAACAAAACTAACAAAATTCTCTAACGACAACCTAGTTACTTTGTATTATTCCTTTATTTAAAGCTATTTATTTATTTAGTGTCTAAATTAAAGTTATAGTACGAAAAAATATTTATTAATGCTCGTTTAGCGCAACTGTACCGCGCATTGGAAACGAGAGCAGTAATGGACATTTAGTTATTCGATGTTTGATTTGCCCTTACATTCAGTTTAAGTAGCCTTTAGGAAAAAGTGCTTCTAACCTTTTATAGATGTCCGATAGTTTAGAAAAGTAGGGAGAATGGCCGATAATGGAATGACATAACAGAAGATCTGAGAATGTGGATGGAATAAGGTTCTGAGGGAGATCAAGATTTCTCTATTTTGATCATCATTGACATAGGCATATCTCATCTTGACATAGGCCTCTCCAATAGCACGCCACTTAGCTCGATCTTCAGCTCGTCACATTCAACTGCTACCAGCCACTCTGTGTATATCATCACTCCACCTAGCTGGAAGGCGTCGTATATATCTTGATCAAATAGTTAAAAAGCTGTCTAGTCAAATGAATATCAATGATGAAATAGTCTCTGTGTCCCGTGTATGGCAATAGGCTCATCACCAATTGGTCACCAATGGGACGTGAACTAAACTGGTGAAACTTGGGAATGTTCTACATTCCTCTGCCTACCCCTTCGGGGATTACAGACGTTATGTTAAGTAGGTCAAATAATGGCTGATGGGGGAGTCAGAAGTAGTTAAAACCAGTGTATATCTATTAAGAGAGTCATGAATTTAGGTTAAGCAGTTCGGGTCTATAAAGATACAGATATTTTACACTCAGAGGTCTCTGCCTACTTCTTAAGAAACCTGGCGCCATAGTCTAATAATAATAGCATAACCCTATGAAGATCAGATGGGTGCAGAGAAAGACTAAATTTAATATAGTGGTCATAAACAGGTGAGATAAACAGCGCGTTTTGAAAGGACGCTGTGGAATTCAGTATAAAAACGAATTGTTCGAAAATTCCAGTCGATGTCTAAGATAGGTCGAATAGATCTGAAATGTTCTATAAAGCGTGACTAAATCCTGAGACAGCACGAACAGATCCAATCGTTACAAAATGGCGGTGATTCAAAAGTTTTGAACATTTGTGAGATATCTGATTGTTGCTGGAATATTCGAAGTTCAACAACTTATTTGGTAGGACTTACTAATGTATTTTAGGCAGATTTATTTGTAACATTAAACAGTCTATTTCTTGAATAGTGTATTCAGGATAACTTCTAGATATACATGTAACAATGTAATACCAATAGATATTAATTAAACTCACTGTTCGCATGTAATACGACAATTCGATAACAGTAAGAAATAAAAAAGAACATCTATTGTATTGAATCTTTTAATCTATTGAAAGTATAAACTAGTAGGTTCCAACAAAACAAATGGCCGACCGTGGTGACGATAGAATTCATAATGGCCGATATAATCCGAGTAGTAATTGAATATTATCGTTGGATCGCTTCTCTGTATTGTCTGTGGGAAAGATGGCTATCGCTCCGGTCGAGTGTCGCCAGATGTTACAGTAATTGTGTCTTCGTAAAAGAAATGTAGCTTATCTTATGTTAGAATTATGTTCACTTTGAATATAAATACAATTTAAAAATTGTAGAGTTTCATATCATTTGAATGTACATTACAAGGATGGAATCTATATTGAAAGTTTCAGAAAAAAGGTGTGTTCGGAAATCGAAAAATATGAATAGTATAGAATAATAGTAATATAGAATAGTAAAATATAATGCGTTTCCTTTACTCAGGAGCAAATAAAATATTAATGCATAAATATGTTTATAGATGTCTCTGTTTTTAACAAGAGCGTATATTGTATTCGTATTTAAGATATAATTTACGTAATTCCTTTATTTT
Organism: Microceris miodesmiata; assembly: GCA_018245735.1. Taxonomy (NCBI): domain Eukaryota; kingdom Metazoa; phylum Arthropoda; class Insecta; order Lepidoptera; family Hesperiidae; genus Microceris; species Microceris miodesmiata. Next base: position 9,366 of record DWEC01001830.1, on the reverse strand, counting down.
ACGAATATTTTGACGAAATATATTTATTTTATTTTGATAAATATGTCGTAATCGTCCCATTACTGATTCTTCTCTTAGAATGAGCAGAGTTAACGCCATAGCCTGCCACGTTTGCCCAGTGTGAATTTGCAGACCTCAAAGACCGTATTGATTATTATAGAGAACTCTAAAAGTGTGCAGGTTTCCGCATGATGTATTTCTTCACCGTTATAACTGGTAATATTTAGTGTTAAAACGCTCATAACTTTGGTAAGTCAAAGGTGCGTACGAGGACTTGACCCCGGACCTCCGGAGTGGATGGCTGAAATGTAAACCAAGATTTCCACGTTCAATATTATAGGTTCTGGTAGAGTTACATCAGACAATATACTGTCTTGTTATATATATTTTATGTTAGTTAAATTCATACCTACCGCGGCGACTATTTTATGTGCGAATGTAAACCAACAACATTTTTATTTTAATTCATATAGAACGAAAGTTATTTCAAAATGATAAATAGCCTTGACGATACGATACTATTATCAAAATATACAAGTTTCTAGATCGTTAAATTGATATACTTTTATATATTTGCTCGTAAATTATTTGACCCTTTTTTGTACATCGCAAAATAAAAAGCTTCAGAATTCTTTAAATTTCCGTTGGCCATTAAAATAAAAGCAAAAAGTTTAACAAATATTACAATATTACTAAACTGGAAGTAAGAGAGAAATGGCGAAGGATTTCTTAAAATTTATGTTAGTAATAAAATTAATATGGGAATATAAAAGAAAGCTGTTTTATAGTTCGTTTAAATGGATGTTGTTCTAGATCGAATTAGTGAGACGCTAATTAATGCTTCTATATTCAGCTACCTGCCGTGGGCTTTTATATTAAAATAAATATAGTGCCTAACGGTTCTCTTAACGTTTCATGGTTTTTAAATTAGTCATTGCTATGGATGATCATATCAAATTTCGAATAAAACTGTACCTTAATTGATAGAAATACCTTTCTACATAGGTGATAATATGTTTACGGTTTTTCTAGGAAACGACCTCTGCAACTCCTTTTTATACCGTGAAGTAAATGTTGGTGAAATAATTGATGTTTAAGCATTAAGGGTCGGTCCACATGTGTATGTTTATATGTTTGTTTGATAAAAAAAGTCAATTTGAATGTGATTTTCTTTAGGATATTAATGAAATGTAACAAAATCATTCTTTAGTTTACGTCGAAGAGAGTACCTACAGCTAAGAGCACAAAAATATGCAGAGAGGGAGAAACATACAAAAGACAGAATTGTTACCAAGTGATCTCTACAAAACAGCTTTGAAGGAGTAGTCGAAAGTAGAAAAAAGCAGATATAATGACAGCAGTAAACAAAATAATATATATTAATCTAAATATTTATAAGTGAAAGATCTTTGTCATTAAAAGAACATAAAACAAACCATTGAATATATGACTTCCAGTTACGACCAGAACAAATTTTTGTTAGACGACTTTCAGTAATATAATTTAATGAATGGCTCGTGACAAAGAATGTCTAATTTTGAGCACTTTCTATGAATGTCATAAAAGAAACTATGGCAGAGCTAGATCACTTTCACTCATTAACAATCGTTGATGTGTCGTAATAAATGTATTAATTAATCATTTTGGATGTTTTCTGAAGAAAATAATTAGGGTCAATCATGATTGGCCATCAATTATGTTCGTTTTAAGTTTAAATATAATTATATACTCTTGTGTCAAAAAAACACATCGTGAAGAAGTCTGCACATCTTACAGTTCACAGTTTAGTTCTTCAAGGCTTGGGACAAGCCAAATCGCGCTTGATCAGCGTTGCGTGACATATCAAAATTACTGACTTAATATGTTTTAACATTATATTTAATAATATGGTATAACATTTTATTTGCTATAAAAAGCACGCTTGCATTTTGTAGCGCTGCTATAAGGTTCCACCTATGCTTATGACGAACTCTAAAAGCGGCATATTACGCACGCGGCATATTACTACCCCTTTTACAATGTCGCTAATAAATTATGCCCGGAATTGCTGGAATAATTATTAAAGCGTTCTGAAGCGCTAATTCTCCATAATCAGCGATTTAGCTCTCAGTGAATAATTTCACACGTTTGTATGATATACGGATGTGTAAGGGTGCTTGAAATGTTATCGCGCTATTAATCATATAAGATTAACTTAAAAAGCATATGAAGCATATAAAATGATATCAAATATAAAAACGAATTGAGGGTAGCAATACAAATAATAATGATCTTTAGTGTTATAATTTTTTCTCTCTGTCTACCCTCTGACTTGGCGTGCTATTATACTAATAATATCTGGTACTATTCATATGCGTGAAGACTAGACTCGTATGTTTGAGTGATAGGCGAAGGAATTGGATTTGTTTCGTTAGGGATACGTTTGTGGAAAGCTATTTAAAATAGTACTCTTTAGGTATACTCCAGACAATGTGTCCTTCTTAGTGTCTCGATGGTATTAAAATTCTGTTTGCTCATGCTCAATCAGAGGTCCATGGTATGTGAGTTCATCAGACCGCGATCCCAAACTTATGTGGTAGACCAAAAAAGTTCAAGCATTAATTTCTCACTCTATAATTTAATCCAACTGTTAAATATTGATAAGCTCATTTATTTGCCTCGCCCCATGATGCTCAGACAGTTAGAAGCACACACAGTAGCCGTTAACTCGAAACTAAACGCTTATATATCCATAAATCACACACAAAAACATCACGAAACATATCTTATATTTCTCTGCGCTAAATTTATTCACCGATATCAAATTTCATCTTTTTTAATTAATGACATCGCGAAACACGTTCGTTCAAAAGCTTAACTTGCGAACAGAAAGAGAATACAGATCATCTTTTCAGCAAAGAAAACAATAAACCCGGGACTTTTGTTATACAACAAACTGAATTCGTGTATATATTGACAGGCCCGACGAAAACTCAAACGAAAAACCTTTGTTACATCCGACTTCGGACAAAAGTCAACAAAACCGAGCGGTGAATTGTTTAACTTTCTACGTAGCTTAAAAAAAAGCTTTTCAGTCGATACTTCGCAAAAACTGACAAACCCGCGGTCGGACTTTCGATTTTGTATTAAGATATTGCTATACTGAGATCTAGTAAATGTTAAGAGTGAAAACATGTTTAACATAGCAACTTTTAGGTGCGAGTATGTATATATATGTGTGTGTCCGTGTGTGTATTTATATACATCACATTTATACGGTGCTGATTTTATATTGCAAGACGAACTTTTCCATTTAAAAATTGTGTTGATACAGACTTTAAATGATCCATGACGACATGTTAGTCTTTAGATCTTTCTAGATTCTTCTTGAACATTCTATGCAACGTTACATTAAAAACGATAACGATAAGAGTTCAAGTTTAGGTTGAAACAGCAAGCGGGTATGCTGTAAAATAGGTTATTAAGATCGAAACATATTGTTGTACATCGATTTTAGGTATCGATTCGCTCGTTAACCTCTAGTAGTGGTGCAAGTGCATAACGCGACCGGTTCAATTACATCGCTCGGAGACAATTCATGGAATGACACGTGATAAATTCTGTTTGATGAATTCGATGAATGACATTAAATAAAATAAATCTTGCAAGCAGGTGCTATAAATTCATGAGGGTTTTTTGCCAGTCGACGAATATTTCAGACACAGAAAATTAAAGTATATCCAGCCTTACGAACTCCCGGAAATTGAATCCTGGACTAAACGCGGGATGGTGACATGATTATTAATGTTAACAAAGTACGAAGTGGATGTCTCTTTATCGTTTCAAGTTAATGTGCGAGTTACCGGATATTAAAGATCATGGAAATTTATATCGGGTAGTTTGTGACGCCGCTTATTGGAGGATTATGTCCAGCAGTAGACATCAAAAGGCTGTGTCGCAAATATTTCCATATTCAATATCGTATCGCTCATATTGAGGTAGTCGGTTTACAGGGCATAACTCGTATAACCTCTTAGACCGTGTCCAATGGAACTTCTTTGGTGATATCAGTTTTGCATTTGTTCTGGCCCATCGTTGAGCGTAGCCAATCACATCCGGTTTGGAGTGCTCTGTCAGAGTACATGTTAACGGCTTTGCATAAATATGGCTATGTTTAATTTGTAATTTTAAGTGATAACGTAATATCACGTCTGTAATCCACGAAGGGGTAGGCAGAGGAGTGCCTCTGCCTACACTGCGTACTAGTACAAATGTGTACTTCACTTAGTACACTCCCAAGTTTCAGCAGTTACGTTTACGTCCCATGGAATAGATGTTGAGCCTATTGCCATACACCGAGCATTTTATGTCTTATCTAGGCACCATGTCCTGGAGTAGATACAAAGCTACTTCTGAGAACTGAAACGGTCGCATCTAGTACATACGCGTAACAGCCGGCCGTCAATGCGGAGCGGAACACAAATTGTTTTAGCAACAAATGTGCTGCGGTAGAAATAAGTGTAGAGGTAGTGCCGCCCGCGGCTACCGAACACGTGTCCTAATTGTCAACCATCTGTAGCTGTCATGACCAAGCACACGTTAAACAGGTAGTTAGGGCTACCTCTATATCATATGTAACAATTGTGGTAGAATAAATGCTGCATAGGAAAATCTAGATACTTCTGTACTTAGGCTGTACGGCTTCTAGATTTGTTCCGATTAGCAACTTATTGCTACAAACTACTGATTGAAACACAAAAATGATAGCCGTCTCTATAAGGGTTTAAAGTCTAAAATTGTCATAAATGATCAATTATTATTATTATCATTGTAATTATCATTATACTTATCGCTATAATTATAATTATCACCATTATCATTTCCAACAGTGACTCCGAGTCTGGATAAGTGCCCGGTATACTCGTTTGATAATAGGCTCACTATCTGTTCTATGGTGGGACGTAAAAGTAACTAGTGAAACGTGGGTGTGTACTACAATCCTCTGCCTACCCCTATGGGGATTCCAGACAAGATGTTACGTTCATTGATATGCGAAATGTTACTATATAAGTCTTCTCAGATATAAGGGTACCTAAATTGTTACGTTTATGACGATATATTAAACTTCATGTAGTAAATTTACGTTCCGTTTTATGCGTTTTTGTTGTAAAATTTAACATAAACGTTAACACGTTTCATTTCACGCGTTCACCGTTGGCTGTAATTTGACAGCGCTTAATTTAATTGACTGTGTTTATACGACCGTGCCGTGATACTTTATATTGCTGATTATAATGAAACGTTAGTAAATAAGTCTGTGTTTAATATAAACAATGTACACAGCTCATTTGCGAAAGGGCTTGAATACGTGAAAAACTGTATGTTTCAGAAAACGGCTGTGAAAGTCTGAAATCATAATTATTTTTAATTACTATTACAATAATCATAAGTCATAGAATAGTGGAAAATCATAGAATATTTTAGTAATCATACAATAATTACAAATTAAAATGTTCAAACAAGCGATATGGATTATGTAAGGAAGGAATGAGAGCGAAATGATTCAGAATGAGGTATTCCAGGGTGTTCTAAATTCAAATCGTGACGCGTACCTCTTCGAGAACTTCTGGAACTTTAGTATGGATAAATAATTAGTGACTTAAGTCTATGTAGGTCTGAGATTATTGGATTGTACCGTTCAAATTATACTCGTATACTTTTGACAAGTTCGTTACAAGTTGAAAACTTGGATAATTCTCTCAAACGAGCGATTTAAACATTGCTGAATCGCGCTCCTTAAAAGTCAAGTCAAACTGTCAAACTGTGAAAAGTTCGTGCACGAAGACGCTTCGTCCAATTTCAGCTTAATGGAACGTATTATATATGTCGGATTAAATTACTTAGGACTTTCTACATACTTTGGCTTTTAGAAACACACGTAAATTTACATAAACTAAAAGCCGATCGTAGTTTTTAGTAAGGAGTAATTTTCATTACTTATTCAAAAATTCGGAGTTAGAATCATAGTTATATAAAGTATCTATTGAATTGAATTATTTTATATATACATAGATATCGAAATAGATAGACACACTTATGTCAAAAAAATGGTTTTGTATGCGTATAATGGAATGCGTAAAACTGTATAATGGAACCCAGGACCTCTCGATGGACAATCGCTTGCAACCACTCGACCAACGGGGCAGTGTTTCTTCGAATAATTTGCATTAATTAGCAAAGTTGCATGAACAGTTAGGTTACCGGAAGTTATTTATTTTCCTTAACATTTTATGTTTTACATTTGTTAGGTAATAACGGATTCGATGGGTGATTCAACAGTAAAGGTACACGAACACTGCATTCCAGCAATTTTCCTTAACGTGATTCATGTGAGTAGAATCTTATGATGATTTAAATGCAGTTACAACAGTGCGTTTTATAACGTAGCTAATGAAACTTTATATCCATTTCATTTCAACGACTTCCGGATTCCATTTTTACTACTGTATTAATCACTTGAACTAATTTAATAATTCACACTTCATCTGGTAGACTATCCGTTTCATCGTCTTAATTTACCAACTGTATGAAATGTGATTGGATTTTTTATACAAGTCTACGAAAATGGCATGAGTTTATGGAGAGAGTAATGAATAAAAAAGAAACACATCATATGTAGACGTCAATAAGAAACATGTCAGATCTGAAAGAATACACATATTTAACACTCGGTGTTCTCTGCATACCCTGTAAGGACCCTGGAATTACATTATAAGAATTAAACAAAACATTAGTTCATCAATTTTCACCTTAATCATAATGTATGACTGTAACTTACGTTATAAATTCGCAAGTCGCTAGACTATAATACAATAAACGCGTGCTACAATTTCAAGCTATAGCCCAGGGATAGGTTACAACATCATCAACCAGATGTGGCCCGCTTATCTGGCCCATTATTGAAAGGCCTAACAATGTGTATAATCTATAAAGCGTCGATAATGCACTTGGCGTACCGTCAGCGCGAAACTAGTAATGAGGCAAGCTATATTTTCTTGTGACAGTTATTCCTCGTTTTGACAAGTGACTACATACCGTTTTGACAACTGACACCATTTTGTTTTGACAACCTTCTCGTTTTGACTAGTAACAAAACAGTTTTTATACCGTTTGAACAAGGAGCAGCCTCTATTATTATAATTATTTTGTTGTCTATTCAATTGCGAAATTTATTATAATTAATAATGTGTGCTTATTTTTAAATTATTTTTGTGGTACCTTGTAGTGATATCATGAAATAGAAAAAATGATGCCTCGAAGATGTTTTACTGTTAGAATGCTGCGTTATCGTTCTTGGAATTAACTTTAAATTAACTAAAGTCATATCATCACTTAAAGGTAGCCGCTGATGCTCATAGTTCTCTAACACCGACCTCGGAAAGCACTGTGTAAAGTTCGTTAAGTTTTTAGTTTTACCCCAATTATCTGTGAATTGCGGAAAATCATGAAGAACTTCGTAAAGTGGTGAGGTCGTTCCTAAAAAAAACACAACTTAAACCGGTAGATGTTTGTCATGTGTCTCGTTCTAGTCGTTTAGTAGTTTTCGCTGATCGCCGACTATAAGACAAGTGCATTGTTAACCACTACGATTGTTTTCTCTTTGTTATGGCACCCATGGGTATGACAATGGTTGTCTATCAGCAGATATCAGTTGTCAGTGTGGGATAGTTTAAATGAGGGTAATGGTAACCAAATGTATGCCATGCTGCTTGATGTATGACAGAATGTCGTCATATTGCATATTGAGCACAGTAATTTATAGATAAAGAAGTAACACTTGTATTTAGTTTAGTTGGTATATAAGTGTAGTGATGTCGCGTTGAAGATTGCAATCGGTGGAAGCTCATGAAGAAGGATCTAGTATAGATCCGAAAATAGTTCGGCCGTACTGACAATACACGTGAATTAAACTGGTATATTCTCAAAAACGTTTATCTTATTAAGGTTGCAGTTAGAAGGGCTTCGAATTTTTAAAGTGCTTAAAGACATGATAGAATTTTGTTGGATACCGAAAGGGTATTTAATGTTCAAGATTTTTAAGAGAATAGAAAAAACAATGTGAACCAAAACACAAGAATTATATTAATAATCAGAGTCATGTAATTAAAAAGATTATTTAATTAACGCACGTAATACTTTAGGATGCATTGCTCACGACTACACTTATTAAAAATAGGTAGTGCAACCCGCAAAGATACGAGTACGCCAGTAAAAGTAACAGGCAAATCAATATAAAACCGAAATATCTTTAAAGTCAGTGTAACTCCGAAACCAACATGACTTCATGATAAAAATGCACACAGCAATAGCCAGTTCGATACCGCTCCGAGCTGCTTCTGATGTAGGTTGCAAGTGATCTGTGAGATTAGTAATGTCAGGTTCGGGCAGTGTACGTGGTCGCTGGTGGCGAAGTTTTATCAATGTTTTCCTACTTCGGTTCGCGGGAAGTGACCGGTTTTGTTATTCATTTAGGTATTGTTATTTGAGGCGTAACAGCCCGTGGTTTAGATCTCGTCTTCCACTCTGGAGGTCCTGGGTTCAAATTCAAGGCGCGCCTCATCAGGTTCCATGGTGCGTGTCTCTTTACAAAAATGTTTATTTTGCGACTTAAATATCCCTTGCTATAAACAGTGATCGTTCACCGTTTAGCGAGTGTAAAATATTCTAATGTGGTCGACTATAAAATAAACATTTTTAATCGCCATTACAAATATGTCCGATATAAAGTTTGCGGTCATTGAAGCAGTATTATCGGAACACCGCTCTGTCGATCACGCTACGTCATTTTTTCACACCAACTGTGATATCTTTGATTAATCATTAATCGTGACGCTCTTTACTTTCTCTCGAGAAACAAGTCAGTCGAGATATTAAACGAAAGCCGAACCGGGAATCTCGCGAAAAAATACAATCGTTCATGAAAGGCGATAAATAATTTAATCAGCGTTAATTACGAAATTCGCACGTCTGTGATAAAATTGATTAGGTGTTTTGTAGCGAAAAGTGTAGCATAAATAAGTATCTAATTTTCAATTAACTACGAATTTCTTACATTTACTTGTCTATGATAAAAATGATTAAGTGCCTTACTTTTAAATATTACTAATTAATAAATTAATCCACATTAATTATAAAATTCGCACGTTCATAAATCTTAATGTCTTATAGTGAAAAAAAACTACTGGTAATCTCCACGCTGGGCATGCGGGTTGGAGATCGCAGGGCACAGCTTTTCGTACCGCCGCCGCTGCTACCCGCCGGCGGCCAGGGCATTTAGCCGTGCCTATTTAGGCTGCGCTATACCGCAATCAGCCGGTCGCGAGAGCC
>DWEC01001829.1:0-12629 GCA_018245735.1 Microceris miodesmiata | reverse complement strand
CTTTTGTAAAGAGGTGTGCGCCATGGATTTGAACCCAGCCCACCGGAGTGAGAGGCTGAATTCTCAACCACTAGGCTATCACTGCTTATCACGTTTTATTACAGCCTTTAATAGTTTCATGGGCATAAAGGAAGCAAATGCAATTCTTTAAAACTCGCAACATATCGCTCCCCTTCACACAGCAAATAGGTGTGCAGCTTAGGTGAGTATGAGCGGAAACTAGCCAAACATGCTGTTGAGAAAATCTCACGTCACATAATGTAGATACTTTATCGAGCTGGTCCGGCGAACGTGCCCCGTGAGCGTTCTCCACTGATTCTGTCCATTGAATTCAAATCGAAGAGTGAAATGTTCGGTGCAGTGTCCAAGCGTGTATCGCAACCAAGCTGCTGGCTAATAACTTAATGCGTCTGGGAATTGGCATCTGTTCGCCGATCTCATCCACTTGCGTTTTGTGCAGACGTCGTTCTATTTCACATACGTATCAACTCTTCAGGCGTACTTCGCAATCGTTCCGGGCGCCGATTGCTCTACGGTCCCTATCAGATGTACCTACAATGTTAGTTGGACGCTATTGAATGGTTCCGTTACCCCGTTGACCGTGCGAGTCATGAATATTCCGCGTGAGCTGCACACCGGCTGCGCTGTCGCGTTCCGTTCAGATCTCGTTTTACACCGTTTAGCTGTTTAAAGCAGCGCAATTCTGAGTGAATAGAAACGTGGTAATGCCCAGTGTAGGCGCCTCGCATAAACGCACTTATTTGCATGGAAACGTGCTCGGATGTATTACGCCCTGGTCTCGTATTGGATCGACTTGGTATGCGGCTAGTTCACCGCTCGCCTGATTGCTTGTGTTTTAGTCTGCGATCGTAGATTTGATTTCGCATTGAACTAGATCGACAAATCACAAGTCAAGTTTAACAAGCCGACAACTATCTTTACTTAATTTACTGTGAATTTATTCAAAGTAAATTGATTATAAGATTGTTTCGCTAGTCAACATTCAGAATTTTTAGCTTTTGTAGTTTACAGCTTTTGTAGTTTAACTGGCGCCAGTTTTATCTTTGCACGTTCGAGTGCGCTTATAATTTTATGTTAGTGGGGTGTAACGGTTTGATCACCCTCACATTCCGCTTTCAAAGGGAACCGTCACATACACAGACCAGAATATACGGAGCCATATGTTCGATCCTTTAACGGGTCGCTAATGAGAATATTATATAGAGCATTGGGTTCTCAGTAGATTGGTTCTTTATATCGAACAGTCGGAGCTCATCGCGGTCGACAGAGATTAATCGACCGCCGCCTCCGAAGGCCATATTAGCTATAACGGCATCCGGAAAATTGCACGATTTTTCCACTCACACCCCTTGTTGCCACGTCTACATACATAATATGGTACGAGTGCTACAATGAAGAATGAACTACGCTCTCTGTATGTATGCATCAGGAAAAATAGATGTGTGCGTTTTTTTTTCAATTTTTCATCCGTACATTATGAGCATTATTCCATTGTGCGACGTCGAACATAACTGGTGAATCATATGAGTGTACTACACTTCTCTGCCGACTCCTTCAAGGAATACAGGTGTGAAGATAATAAAACCTAGTATTTAATTCTATGTTGTTAACCAAACTTCGTTAATTATCAGTTATAATATATTTTTATTATACCGACACGCCAGTTCACTTAGGTACTGGTTAGGCAGAGATTACCGAATGCCAAAAGTGTTTTAACTTGTGACTTTATTTTTTTCTTCTACATTTAACAATCTGTTTGTATATGCACGCTAAAGCGAGGACTTTTAACTATACCATCAGACAGTATCTGATCTATTTGCCCAGACTAATCTAGTCTTTCTAGGTACATAAAAAATCGAATTGTATTAATTTATGAACAGTTTAATGTACAATGGATAAACTATTACAAAATATATTCGCATATCTGATACTCGTTCGAAATTTAATATTGACCTAGTAGAGTGATCACTAGCTATTTTTTTATATATATGAACACTTGTATGAAACAGCTGAGTGGGGTCCCAGTGAATCGATAGATGGCGCATGTGTTAAGCCACGTTTCATTGCAGTGGAACGCCGAGAGGCTAATCGAACTGATTCTGAAGACTCTTTTGTCTTGAGGGTATTGCAACAAGTACGTGAATAACTTAATGCAAGGGTTACAACCCATGGTTTTAAGTGGGTTTTGTGGTTGCCAAGATTATTAATATCGGAGACATTGCATACTACAGCTTAATAACGTCCCGATTTCTTCTATATTTTAGTATTTCACAGCGGTGTTTATGGGGCTAGTGGAAGCATGTGTAATTTATAGAATATGTGGAAAATCGTATTACAAGAAGATTTGGACAATTAACTCAAATTATGGCGTGAAATAATAGAAAATTTCACAGGTAAGCTGTACACAGATCCTAACAGGTTCGTATATTCAATAATTTAGAACGCCATAATTGGTTAATGCTGGTTGTATATAATGTTCGTCGTGTTATACACATGTGTATTATACTGCGCTGTGAATCCGCACGGGACGATGAAATACCTCGGTCGTAAACTGCGCTGGTGAATTTACGATTTGCAGCACTTCGGTAACATCAGCATGATTCATATAATGACTGCGAAATATATTGCTGTGATTCGTATCAATGTCTAAGGCTTAGTAAAGTTTTAATTGATCGTTTACCAAAGTTGTTCGTTACATGCTAACAGGCCCTGCCGGGTAAGGACCCGGCAGGGCCTGTACGAAAAGGTCGTACTGTCGCTTTGAACTTATCGGATCAGATGGGCAAAAATATTAATATGGTTATAAGATCATGCAAATACCAAATATGTCACATTATCAACGTGAGCCAAGAGTTGATGTGTAGTGAACTTCGAAATAAATGACATGTTAAAGTTTCTCTAATTTAATGCCATTGTGAGTCATCACCGATCTATATAGGAATACAACATAATAACTCGATTAAACCTGTGAGAAATATTTTACAATAAGTATCATTGAGAGGTTTTTAATTAAAGACGTATTAAGACAACAGAAACAATGGCGTCTCGGAATAAGAGATAGCACTTAAAATCATAAAGCTCGTTTTTGTATTCCCACTACATTGCAACCACTTTTAAACAGTGTAGTCTATATGCCTAATTGATTAGGATTGCACTCATGATGATAACATTTGCTTTCATTAGATTTGCAAATAACCTTTAAACTACTCGTAGTGCATAAAATGCTTAATAGCTTATAAACTTGTAATTTAACTTTCTGAATGTCTTCAATAAACATAATTTTTATAATATTATCACCAGGTCGCTGCCGACGTATTCTCGGTTTAATATCAAGAAAAGTATAGTTATTAACGTTACATACACAATTGCCCGTAATTCTCCAACAATCAACTTCCAGTTATGCCCGTGCTCGCTTAAATTTTCATCTGTTGACGTTTATAGATGTTATGAAAGAGGTTTATGTCGCCTTTAGGGCGTGTGCACACATCCGACACGTGCGATTATTTTATGAAAATAATTTCAACTTAATTTATTTATGTCTATCGATGTGCTGTCTGGTGACTGTGATTTGGATAAGTTCTAACCAACGTATGTTGCGAGAGATTTTCGGGAGTTTATTAATACTGTAATATGTAACTATCAAACGCAGAAATCTTATGTCTAATTTCGCCCTTATCGTGTTTCAAACGCGACACTTACGTCAAGGACAAATTGTGAAATGTTGGCTATTAACCACCTGATTTACTCCCGTGCGGTTTTATCCTTCGCTCGTAAGCCGCCAGCGAATATCCTTCACCGGGATATAATACTGAACTGAATAGCCTCTAAGCTTATTATATTTCTCTCAATACATCGCCGTTTTATACGACGTTTATGTGCCACAAATAGCAAACATAATGTTAAGGTAAAGTGTGATGCCACGGTAAATATAATGTAATTGGTTCCAATATAAACATGCGCAATCCTACTCCCATACTAACATTGTAAGCGCGAAAGTATTTCTGTCTGTTATTATTTCACTGTCTCGCTCGTCTGTTAAAAATTCGCAAAAAAAATCCCTTTCGTACAGCGCTTTTTGTCTTAAAATGAACTTAACAAGTGACATGAGGGTCGAACGATTGTTTGGCAATTGTTTGAGTTCGCGCACGAACGGAGTCGCGGTTAACAACTAGCGTTCACATAAAACAGAATTACAGGACGCCGAACGCTGAAATAAGGCAGGCAGACACTCTGATTGGTACTTAAGTTTTATCGCATTTTTTTATCTACGCGCATAAGTGCGTGTTATTAAATTTAACACTAAACGCCGGTACACACATGTGCAGAGCGCATATGCAGAGGGGATAAGTGAGAACACTGATTTAATTTAATAACGTATTCATAAATGAATCCTAAACAGTATTAAATGGCAGTTAAAGCGGCTCACCAAATACGATTTATATTTGTATTATTCTATGAAAATTCGGATAAGTGTATCCAACAGTACCACTCGCACCCCACAGAGAATTTTCGAGCGACTGACTATCAAAGTGCAAAATGGCTAAAGCCAGTAAATCTCACTAACACTTCCGGTACATTAACCACACATCATTTCTCAAGTATTGATGCGTTATTATTCGGTGAGCGTCGCTTTTGTCTCCCCAGAGATATCAATCTGAAGCGATCCAAGAGCGACACACTTATTGCTCTCCTCACCTAGCGCGAGTGTAATTGCAAAACCCTATAGGGAGCGACCGGTTTCCCTGCTACACATAACTAATGCCCATCTTGAGAACGTGTTGCCGCCACACCGCTCAACTGCCAATTAATTACTGGTTTCACGGATCAGCGGCGATACCGATACCATAAATTTACGCCCATTCTCTTAAGCTGTTGATACCAGTCATCATTTTACATTCTTTTAAAGAGATTGCTTGTTTACTTGAGTTCTTGTTACCTAGTTCTTGGAATTATGACTTGTTTGATTTTTTCTTGGTTGATCGACTATATACAATTATGACTAGACATGTGCGTTTTAATGTTAAATGTTACCGACTTTAACGGCGAAGGAATTCATTGTGAGGAAATCTGCAGGTTTCTGCACATTGTTTTCTAAGGTTGTTCAAGTCTTCCAATGTGATAACTTGAAGTTCTCTTATTCTGAGAGGAGACCTCCAACTTTCCAACAGACCTTAATGACGGTTATCGTTCCTACTGCAATGCTAATCCTACGTACCCGCAAGAGCTTTTCGGGATTGCATAATACAAATTCATAAATAAGCTCACATTAAAGTAATAATAAACATGTAGGTATTGGGATAACTTCATATATGACCATCTGATCTGAAACTAGGCAAAGCTTTGGTAAACAAATGATATGTATGTGCTGTACTAAAAACAAATATACATATATTTCATAAAGATTTGTCTTTTTTGGAAAGCGCATCCACCACCCCTATCCGTCAGATGGGGTCATCGACCGCGGAACCAACGGCCACAATAACATCCATATGGGATATTTTTATAATTTCCACCTCCGGGTATTAATCGTCTCGAGTCCAAGATTACGCGGGGGCATCATCGGTCGCGAGTGCAAAACGTGTGGACGTCCGCGCGACGTGCAAATTTACATACAAACAGCGCACGACCGGTCCGGCGATACCGTCCATATCTAATCCGCCACGGACGTCTGTCAGTCATGTCGGTGCGCGGCCGCTCGTGGCAGCTCGCGGTTTTTATGTTATTAAAGAAGCGAGCCGCGCGCAGCCCGGCCGGCAATTTATCACAATAAACGGTAGTACCTAGTTCCGCAATTAAATTTTACCATTAGCACTCGCTAACGTTCTGCTATTTTCCACGTCATTTAGATGTATATATACATATGTAAAGGTGAGGATAAGGACATGAGGATGGAGATATTTGGAATTCATTGTTATCTGCATATATCATAAGAGAACTGGCGTAATGATATAATATAGTAATAATATGGTTATGTTATTGTCTTTGTTATTAATTATTTATTGGTTCTTGAGCGTCCAATCAATTTTATAATACGTAACCATCACGCCTGTAACCACCAAAGGAGTAGACAGAGGAGTGAAAAAACCGCCCACGTTTGACCAGTTACGTGTACGTCCCACAATGAAATAGGTGATAGAGCCTATTGCTATACTTGGTATGCGGAGGCGTGCAGTACTAAATTTGATAAGGTCCTTTAATTCGAATTCCAGCATCTTTTAACCCGTTTTAAAAGTATTTAACAAAAACAGTAGATATTATCATTTTCGAAGAATAGATTGGCCACAACTTAAATGGCAATGTTCTTAACCCTTCTCAATTTTAGAGGAGATCGTTGCCTGAGAATACATAGGATTGATAACGAATACGATTATATATCTAATAATGTACTACAATATACGCCTTCTTTTTAATTTATGAGTAGAAGTGTGATTATTGAAAATATGCAATGTTTCTCTTCATGCAACCCACAGTTAGCATGTCAGAAACTCGAAGACGAAAGAAAATTAATTAATTCCTAAGGTGAAACGCACACAGCGAGCTGTTAGTCGCACATTGCCGAAGTATAACTTTCTTGAAAAGAGAGGAAGGTTAATTATGTACGACAGCACCATACCTATGTATCTATTAGTCTTTGTTTAGTAAATATTTGTATGGATGCAAGGAAAAGCAGTGATAGCCTAGTAGGTGAGAAATCAGTCTCTCATTCCTTGGGTAGGTACTGGGTTCAAATCCATGGCGAGCACCTCTGCAAAAGTGCGTTTTAAGTTTAAATATTACTTGCTAGCTGTAAAGGAAAACATAGTTAGGAAACCTGCATACCTTAGAATTAATTGAAAAAATATTCTGTGGTGTGTGAATTCTGCCAACCCGCACTTGGCCAGCGTGGCGGACTACGGCCTTAACCCTCTCAATATGAGAGCAGACCCATATTTCAACAGCGGAATGACACATGTGTACATAGATTTCTATTAATTTTATGCAAAGTATGCCTCCCATTCCGAGGCATGGGTTGACATTGGGTTATGACGGTATTTGGTTGGTTATGAATTAAACTTTTAATATTTTTTTTGCATTTAAAAGAACCAATTCGACCTAAATACTCTAATAATGGAAATTGTAGCAGTGTATTAATAGTTTATTGTAACATTTCAAACATGTTTTTGTAACTACATTATAATATTATAATTGATGCTTAGATTAATAAAATGACTGACGTACAAATTTTCATATTCCGGAACACTTTTGACATTATTGGTACCTTCTTATACGTTTAGTGCATATAAACATTTTGGCCTTTGTTAAAACCTTTCATTTTTATCTTCTATTGTTACATTGTTAGTGAAAAGTCTTGTAAGCCTTCTGACCCACTTCCATGCTCAGCATATAAACCGATTCACCCCCCTTACGGCGCCATATGTTTAAGCTTGCAAAGCGCACAATATTATGTGTATTATGAAAGTGTATTATGTATTATTTTTATTTGTTCATTTTACTATTAGACGTATTACTTACATTTTGTAGTAGAAAATTTCTAATAGTGGGTCGAAATCTAGTTCTATGCCCGGTGTATGGTAATAGACTTACCATTTATTCCATTGTGGGACGAAAAAGTAACTGAAGAAATTTGGGAGTGTTCTAAACACCTCTGTCTATCTGTTCAGGGACAACAGGCAAGATATTACGTTTTAGTATTAAACGTTTCGTGTAGATTCTCATACATAAACTATGTACCGGCTAAACTCACGTATGGTTATTACACGTAATTTGAGAATTTCCAAAAAAAATGACCTGAGTTATGCCGCTACGTAATTAAATCACATTTGCCCACTGTCCTATTCTGAAGTGGAAGATGTGCAAGGCGAACAGACATTATATCATGCGACATCTTAATTTTAATTTAGTCATCAAATTGGCAATGAATCTATGGGTTAAGACAAGTGAGACAAGTGAGACAAGACAAGTGAGCTGTGCTTATGGCAAATTTGAGAGGTTCTTATGAATTGTAATATAACCCATTGTTATTAATGCACACCAATCTCTACATACAGTACTGTTACAAGGGGTGAAGTAGCCTCAAAAAAGATTTTTAGGATATAACGTGATTTTGATAGAAAATTTTCGTTTGCGACATAGAAGAGTGTGTAGGCATAGAAACTTATCCGAGGAGATTGATTGTAAGGAGTCCGTCACCGGTTATTACGGAAAGGAGGTGCTAATATAGAAGCAGCTTATATTTGCATCGGGGTCATTCTTAGAACCAGAGCCACGTGTATTATATTTAGTAAGTAATAAACGTGTGGATATTATTTTAACCATAAATCATTGATTTCCCGCTTGTCAGATTTGCCAGATATTAATTGACCTAAATTGAACGAGAGAGTTAATAACAAATCTACTTACTTATCATAAGAAACTTTGTATTGCAATAAAATCACCTTGAACAGGGAAAGCTTTTGGATATCAGATTAGTTTCGCGGTCTGGAATGGATACCGCCCCGGCAAAAAGTAGTGTAGCACGCCTTTCGGATAAGTGTGACGATGATCTGTGAAAGACTAGGCAGCAGTAGGATGCGGTACGCCAAAGATAAAACACGTTGGTGAACATCATAAGAAGCCATATGTCTAACAATGGACGGAGGCGGACTGATTGTGGTGTTGAGATAAACTATATGACAATGTGGACATGTATGAACCTCTGTATCATGTGATGCTTACTTTATGCAGAATTAATATACCCATTTGAGTGTCCTTTAATGTGGTTAGGGGCACAATATTTTTTCTCAACGAATGTAATCGCTGTCGTGCAGATGGCAACACTATAGCCTATATGAAAGCACTATCGTCTTTCACGGGCCATCGCTGACATTATTGTATAAGAATTTAAGCAACCGTAACGGACTGAATAATCTTACAAAAACTAAAATGTACGTAAACGGTTTCAGTAAGTAGTGGGTCGGCGGAAAGATAGTTGATGTTGTATGAGTCCGCGGGGACCTCTATCGGCCAACCGATCGGCTCGGATGACGCGCCGAGATATTGTTTGACTAATGGCCGATCGTAAATCCGCGCTTGGTGTCGTTCTGACATTTGAACCGATTGCGATTTAAGATCTCTCTGCTCTCCGAGCGCCGTGCTCACCACGAAATGTTTTGTTAACCCACTTCGAAAACTAGCCTGTGCTAAGTCATCCACCGCGTTTGGAATAATAAATAGTGAAACATTACTCGACATGGGTAAATGTTTATAAATTACGATCGAAACGGTTTCAATGAAAAGGATTGGATTTGATCAGATGAAATTAAAACAATTATTGTGAATTATATTTATTCCAAATACGTCTACTGAGATAGTTATGGCTATATTCTAAGATAATTATGATATTTCAATACTAAAACAGAACACAGAAATTATCCGCTTAATTTGTGTCAATAATATAAGGAATTCAGTGTAAAGTAAGAAAAGTGTTTACTGATATAACATGTGAGTGTATAGTTTATAACATATAAGGTAAATATAATTTAAAGTAATAACTAATTAAATCGAATGAGAAAGTTGCATGACGATCTTTCAAATCAGTCTCACCGTATATAAAAGTACATGTACCTATATAATTTGCGAATGAATAAGTGCCTGGAACGTATCTGATTACACTTAGACAAACATAGGTTAGACATTAATTGTATCGACCATAATAATTTGATATCAAGGTCGCGGTAACTCATGTTCAGTTTTCATTAGTTCTTTGTTTGTATGAAAAATATGTATTGTTTTGGAAGTATTTTATGCATAAAATAGAAATGCAAAATGTAGCGCGTACGAATTCACAACAGTTGGACAATTTGTCGTCGTGCCTTCAACGAAACATAACTCTCGGGGGCTATTATGCAACACGATAAGGCTCTATACTGAAATTTTGATAAAATAATATTCCTATGCATACGGTTGATTTGTAAGG
This sequence comes from Microceris miodesmiata, assembly GCA_018245735.1. Classification (NCBI taxonomy): domain Eukaryota; kingdom Metazoa; phylum Arthropoda; class Insecta; order Lepidoptera; family Hesperiidae; genus Microceris; species Microceris miodesmiata. The sequence continues at coordinate 2,653 of DWEC01001829.1, read as the reverse complement.
CTGCAATGACATATTTTTCTTTCATTTCGCGGGGATATTATACGACTTTATACAGAAATGCTATATTTTTGCATGTTTCTTGTTATTTTATACAAACAGTTGAATATATTAGTTGTACTATAGACTATTCTGTCATTTGTGTATTAGTATGCAAAAATAAGTATTTTCTATACATTCTTGATACAATTCTAATACACTATTCAATGAAACGGCGATTTAAAAAAAATAGTATGAAGATTCTAAAACTGCTAGATAAGCAACTGTTTATTTTTAATTATAAAACGATAGCAGGTTCCGTAGCGAAGCAAAAATATCTATGCGATAAGTCTTGAAAGTATTCATTTGATATGCCGTATAAGTGAAAACCGCACGAACCTATATTTGTGCACTGATTTTACATAAGTAGCATTTGCATATCGCATGCGATATAAGTCTCGCGCGTTGTCGACGGCTGCGCGAATACACGCCGCGCCGCATATTCCGCGGGCGGCGCGCGGGCCGGCCGCCGCGCACCCGATAAGCCGGCTGATTTACGAGTTATAAACGCGACACTTCCGCGGCCCCGCCGCCCTGCAGCCTGCCAGATTTACACGACAATACACGCCGCTGCGCGCTCTTTCGCCCCTCATCAGTCTGACTCAAGATATCCGAAAAGTCCGTTCAACAGTATGTATGTTAAGACACATTTGCATAAAGCTATGAATGTAAGATACGTTACTAGTGTCATAGAAGCCTCATCCGTCCCTGGTTGACGTAAACATTTGTAATATATTGGTCTGAGTATTTTCAGCCAGACTGCTTATCATACGTATCTCATAGAAATGTCCCCAAAGATAGCACGCAATATATGGTACTCAGCAGTGGTTCAGTGGCAATCTGTCTGCTCTACGACAACGTCGTATTAACTAGCTGCACACTATCTCAGCAACAAGTCCTGGTTACAATTCACAAGAAAGGTTTACAACTGAATGTGAAAAAGACCAAAGTATTTTGAAAGGCCCTAATTAGAAAGATATGACAAGTGTAATTAAATATCTTGACTGAAAATAACTGTATAGTACTGGCTGATTGGGGAGTCAGAAATCTGCGAAACCCGCCGCGGCGTACGTGTATAAAGAGACTGAACAAGTGGAAGAAGCATGTCATGACCGTCAGGATAGAGATATTTGGCACTCTGTACCCTCTGCCTTATATGTTTCATTTAAAGTAAAATTTACATAAATATAATAGTGGGTAGAATGTTGTTTGTTAAACAAAATCTTTTATTTATTGTCTATGAGTGAAATAACTCCGTTAATTAAATATGACGTGTACGTTCATGGTCAAACGTTTGTGGTTCTTTCATGGCTGTTCAAAAATAAACGTTAATACCCCCGAGGACTAAGTTGGAATGATTTGTGTTCTTGTCATCCGCACACTTCAAAGTGAAATGTAAAAATTGTTGCTTACAGTCATAACTTGGTACTGCAGCGTTCGTTCGAGAGTTACTTTGGAAACAGGTTTTACCATCATCTAATAATGATATGTATAAGCACTTTTAGCCATCAGGCGCTGCGTACTTTTGAATCTAATTATAACGTATAAAATAAACATTTTAACGAATCGTCTAATCCTTTGTGTGCAGAACTGGTCTTTGTATTCAAGGCGTAATAATCATAAAATTTCTAAGATTATGTTCATATTGTAATATGTATTTCAGATAGTTACAAACATTAATTGTAATAATAGCCAGAGATGCAAGATGGTGTCTCCGCTGCTAATCCCCCACGGTGCCTCTTCGACCATTATTTCATTACCCACCGCATTTGCCATTCACTTTGTTGGTTTTATTTATGGACGCCATAAAGCAACCGGCTACATGCTTGTCGTAAGCAATAATGCTGTCCCACCGTAAGACATATTTATGCCAAATTAAACCAAACTACGACATGTTAATGCCGTTTTAGAGCTTACTCCGTTTAGTAGCCTTGACACGCTTCCAACTGCATTCTACCGGCTGCATTCTTAAAACTGCTATTGTCATATTAGCGTTTCAAATATCGTGTTTCGTACTATAGTTACATTTACTGACCATTACATACATAACATGAAATCCATTACAAAAACAATAGAAGTAGGCTCAATTTTCTGTTTCATGTTTACTTGTATATTAGCGATACTTATTGGCCGTTTCGAATAAAGTTAAATGTAAATTTAAGAATTAGTAAAATAACGTTTTCGGATATTTCTACGCACGGATATTTGTACTTCTAGATCCCATACTAGGCAGGGTTGTGTTAGATCCAGACGACTGACAAACTATGCAAATACACATGTGTAAATGTATGTCTACATAGATACTTTATTGAATTGGATTTATATTGTATTTTACGTATATTGTATAGGTACTAGTTGTGCCCGCGACTTCGTCCGCGTGGAATTTTTTATCTAGAAATCAATTAAGAAAACTTAAAAGTATTTTAATACAAAGAACCTTTTTTAAAAATACCTACGTACTTCTGCGTATACGATATTTTTAGTTCTAAATTTTGCCGTTGTCGCACGTTTTAGCGTGATGTTATATAGCCTTTAGCCTTCCTCGATAAATGAGCTATCTATCACTGAAAGATTTTTTCAAATCGGACCAATATTTCCTGAGATTAGCGCGTTCAAA
>DWEC01001828.1:0-12629 GCA_018245735.1 Microceris miodesmiata | reverse complement strand
TTATCGTTTGGGTTAATTATAAACCGGTCATCTGTTTAACCGGTAAATGAGGAACGATATATTTTACCGGTATTTAACCGAAATTAACCGGGAATTTTTAAACCGGTTCCGAGCCTTGGGTGCTAAGAAAAATAAAGTTAACAAAATGAATGATAGATCTTATCTACTATTAATTATCTGTCAATAGATTCTCTTTCCATTGCGGCTATACTGTGATAAAGGGACTAAAATATTGATAGGTATATTAAGCACGTTTCTAGCAGGCTCGTTGGCCTTGTGGTCAGCTGCAACCTGTCCGCTGCGCCAAGGGTTATGAGTTCGATTCCCACCCAGAATAAATATTTGCGTGATGAGCATAAGTATTTGTTCTGTATCTAATTGCAATATCTATATATAAGAATGCATATATTTGTATGTATATACATATGTAGTCTGTTAGTCGCCTGGATTCAAGTTCTCTTGATGCTCTTTGGGATCAGATGGCCGTGTGTGATGTACCAAAATATTTTGATTATACTTCAATATACCTACCATAAATTTACAAGCCAGAAAACGGCTATTTTCCGACAAAATTCATCCCACCGATCACTTACCCCACGCCCCATGCTTCAGACGTTTGCTAACGTAGGTAACGTGAAAGATCCTGAAAAGTAAAAGTTATCTAATCCTACTGATCTGCTGTGGAAAAGCGTTGTGTGTAATATTTTATAGGTCTACTTCAGTTATAGAGGAATTGCCCCTGCGCAGCTGCGGGTCCCAAACCATATGAGGAAACATGGAAAATATATAAAATCGGGATAGTGTAGGTAGATACGTAATAAATATTCCTGTACATTGAACTAAGTTTTTCACGCAGTGACAGATAGATAGACGACGATATTTACGATTGATCCAATTCGGCAAATCGACTAACTGTGCTTGAATCTTGTGATGGTTCATTTTTGTACTTCCTATTTGAACACTTTGAAAATAGAGATTGTGTTTTTTTATGGTGTATATCTGTTAAATATTGAATGTGAGAGGGGAAAATATATGACTTTTTACATTCGTTGCATATCATACGCACCTCTTTGGAATTCAGAATGTTAGGAAAGGAAATTTGAATTGGGTGAGATTTTTCCATAATTTCACTGTAGTTATGGCAATATTTAATCAGCGCATAGTCCAGACAATTACTTCATTGTAAATAGTACTAATCTGTCTTCACTCTTAAAGATTTTGTAAAAACGAAATATGTAATAGTATTCGTATATCCCATGGTGAATGTTGTGACAGATTTAGAATAGAGTAAAATGTAAAACGCATAACGTAATTGGACTACAATACTTCTTAAGCGGCATGGCGGGAACTTCGAGTGAATACAAACCGACTGTCATTAAAGATTAGTGACGTAAGTTTTTTCAATAATTAGTTATTATTTATAGGTCACTAATAAATATGGGTTGTAAAAAGATGGTGATATGAAATAAAGAAAACGAAATATTTTTTTAACTAAATTTATTCGCAAAACTATCTTTTTAGAAATCCTACGATAGTATCTAGTCCAGTTTCAACACTGTTTTTGATCCAGGTAAATATCTATGTATTCTCGAGATTCAAATTTATCTTACATATAATTACCTATTGTAACATGATATAACTTTTACATACAATAAACGACAATTACATCTGTTCCTCCTAAAGTACATTTATCTATGAACTAAACACGAATATTCTATAATATTAAATCACAAGCACACAAATTATATCCAAATACATGACATTTTTTCTTTCACAATATTCACCGAATATAGAATACAATGAATATGCTTGATATGATAAGCGACAATAATTTATACTTATGCCGTGAGAAGTAAATTAAAGTAATTTTATATTTAATTCATATAGTTGAGATATTTATGGCTTTCGTTAATTTACTGATCCTTGCCTTAATGGTATTCAGCTTTTATTAATTTTTTTTTCAATTTTAGACATTAAGAAGTCAAGAGATTTACAACAGTTCACACAATGGATCTACTACTGCTTGAATGAGATGGACCAAAGCTTAGTCATTCTGAGACGGAACTAATAATTGAAAAATAATATTTACGCAGCTACCGAAAACTACTTTAAAAATGATAATAGTAAATTAGTTAGCTTTATAGTGTTTAATAACAACTCATACTTTATACTGGTGGACAAAAAAGCCTGTTCGATTGTATTCTGGGTCGGCCTTCTCGCAGGCGGTCAGTACGATAAACGAAAGTCCTGAAAATTCTCGTTCACGATTTTAACTGCACATGGCCTGGCGTTTTCAAACGTGAATATTGAATTTTTAACCATAATAATTAAACTTTGGTCCATGTACCTTTTTCACTTTTGGACCAATTGAGGCGTAATATATCGGTCTGTCGATTACTGGTCTTTTTATGTTCAGCCAAGATTCTAGCAAAGTACCCACTGTAGAAAGTGAGATGCCTATTATTCTATGCTGACATCTGACTTCTAACGTAGTGACGTCACGTGTACATTTTTCGTTGTTGCCACATATCGGTAATTCAATTACGACCATGAAAAACGGCAATGACTAACTTTCATTTTGATTTGACAGTTTGAAAAAAAAAGTGAGAGCATCAGCAAATATAAAACAAAAGCGACTTGAATTCTTTTCCAAATTCGAAAATTTAAAAATTTTACCTTTTGAAATTACGTTACAGAACATTAACGTTTTATTACATCCGATAATAAAATTGACCGTTATATAAAGTTGTTATTGAACGTTATTAAAACAAAATTAAGGTTGTTAGGCGTTCGTAATATGAAAATCTGTGTTGAAAATATTCAACATGGTTCAACATATTGCCGAAATCCAGCCCTTTTCACGTTAATATTAAATGTTCTCACTTTACGTTCATTTACAGAATGACGCTATAAATTGCCACATTTTCTGTCGAGGAATAAAATTTCATAAAATAACATTGTAACATTCCAAATAGTAAAATTTATATTTTTATGGTTTTTGTTCGAAAATATACTGAAAGTGAATTTGCTTATCTAATTATAATATTTTATATAAAACAATACAATGTAATAATGATATATATAATAAAAAAACCTAATGTACGCAACTGAAATGTACATTCCTAAACCTTGCGAAAATTAAAACTTTTACTGTAACAATAACATAAATGTTTTGACAAAACCATTGCAATTGAAGCGATTAAATATTATGGGTTGTCGTGCCATTTGGCTTTAAGCCACAGACAATAAAATATACAGTTTTTTATTTACTCACTTTCGTATGAAACCGTTGGAAAAAAATATAGAATAATTATTTTATAAGTAAAACGGACGTCAATAATGACATATCTCCTTTTTTTAATAGAACGAAATAATTTCTTAAGTTTATAGTTTAACGGAGTACGAAAATTCATAAATTTGTCCGCCTAAACTGAAATTAGTATTTATAAATGTTATTAATGAGAATGCAACCATCGCATACGAATATTCATGTCATAACATTACCAAAATCCTTTTATTTGTTGAATGAACAAAGTTACACGTTTTATACTAAAAATTTAGATACCTACTTCCCAATTAATAACAAATCATTCTATGAACTAACGAATATTTATTTTGAATAAAATGTTGAATACGTTGAAACTTTTGAAAGTAATACTTATGTTCGCGTTGAAAGTTTTCTGGAATGATCCACTTGCTCATTTTTATACTTTCAAAGTATTATTATTTGCACCTCAAGTTTTATTTGTACGTAGTCCCCATTGTATAATATTGATATTGAAAAATGAATTGAATAATATTGGATAAAAAGTCTTTTAAGACAAGGGTCAATTGGTAAGCCATCATCAACATTCAGATGTCTTGGTCAAACAGTGGCATAATATTAAAAAAATTACATTTTTCTTTAAAAGAAACTAATGGTACAGGCTAAATAAATAATTAATTTTATATTAATTACTTAAGTAACAGTTTGTTTCTGTATAGATACAGAGAATACAAAAAATTAAATCACAGTTTGCAATAACGGCATTAGAATGGCGGATAACGAAATACATAAATAATTCATTAAACACTAATTTACGATTATTTTAGTCGCAAGAACATACAATCTATTAAAATCAATTTATATATAACATTATGATATTTATTAAAAGACTACGAAATTCTCAAGATACCTAACAAGGTTAGTGATTTAAAATTAAAATGTAACAACAATATTAATCCAGCTTTCACGAGATTCAAAAACGTAATAAACGCGTACTTTTTAAAACATCGACTAACGAAACGAGCCTAACTTTCGACTATTTATATATTTAGGTACATTTTATCGCGCTCATTTTACATTTCAATACAAATTTTCAGAAATTGAATTAAAAATTTTATTCTTACGACTATAAAAGACTAAAAAGTACTACATTAGAAAATGTATTGCTCACAACATACGGACTGTATTGGAAAGTCGGTTTAAGAATACAAGTAATTTTATATTTTAATAGATAAGTAATGTCATGAGAAATGTTATATAAATTATACATGGTATTAAAGTTTATAACAATTTGGCATAATTTGTATAAAACATTGATATATACGTATAAGTAGTTATTGTTAAAATGATTCTGTTTCAAGTTATTTGATAATGCTAAATGAAAACCTTAGAATGAATTTATATAGAAAAAATTTCATAGATATAATAGTACAAAGGTTAGTTCTAAAAGGAGGTAACTTGTTAACTACGATTTTTTATATTTTTACATTTAACACTATAAAACATTAACTATTGTATCTATCTGATACACGATTACATATAGAGTTTAGTATCTACAAGTCTATGTCTAATTTAGTATGACTTTTAATATTATATTCAATAAATTTCAGATTTATGGAAATACAATGTTTATAGACGCTACTATTAACGAGTTCTGATTACAGTAAAGTTTTATAAAATAAACTTCAGTTTCACAAAATTAAAGGAACGTTCAAGTTATCAAAATAATTACGTATTAGTCATAAGAGAAGAATAGAGAAAATTGAAGTAAACAATATATTTTTTTGTTGTTACTCTTTTTGATTAGCTGCGGCTCGCACGAATAACGCCGGTCGTGCCTGGACTTTGATTCAGTTGACTCGTTGTCACACTCAGAGTCAACGTTGAATTTATTCACGGACGAATACGAATTCGTTGTAGTGGTTCCAACGGTTCTCCTCCGAGTCCACTCCCGGCTTCAGCTCTGCCGCCCCACCGGCAGTCCCGCTGCCACAGCTCGCCGTCAACTTAAACCCATTCTCTTGCAGCATGTCGAAGGCTTGCTCAATAAATGAATGCTTTAGGAAAAATCTAGATGTGTACCTGTCTGCCAGACCGTGGTCAGGATCACGGGACTCGTTCAAAGTTTCCCCGAACACGTCTCGACATAGTGTCACCTTTCCGCAGACAAGAATACGTGAAAGTTTGCGGAACTTCACGTCGGCGAGCCCGTCGCGGCCGAATGCGAAGCTGCCGCGGTAACCCACCGTGATACATCCCTTCTCACGATTTGGCGGCTTCGGGTCCGCGTCTCTGACGGCGCTCTCGAGACCCACCAACCTGTAGTGCTTCGCTTCCCGCGCGAGCCGTTTGTGCTCTCTGAAGCAGTCGGGCAGCACGAGTCCGCCGTCGCGGAGATAGTCCAGCACGTAGCGGAAGAGAACGCCGTCGCGGTCGAAGAAGATGCGGCCGCGAGCGTCGCGCGGGTGGTCGGGGTCGCGTAGCGCAGCGGCCGGCAGCGAGTCCGGCTCGCGGAGCAGCGTGTCGCGCGTGGTAGCGTAGTGCACGCCGCCTACGTTCAGCTCGAGGACCTCTGGCGGCGCGTCCGCCATGGCTGGAGGCTGAGGGCGCAGTGCCGCGGCTGCGCGCCCCCGCTGACCCACTTACCGCACCTCGCGCCTCGCGCCGCGCGCCCGCGCCCGCTCCCATCAATAACGCACACCCGGGTTACTGACATGGACGTAATCATTTCCTATCCCTTCGAACCGAACTCCTCGTGAAAGCCTTCAAGGTCGTCGTCTATTGTTAGCTAACAGATGGTTCATTATTCGCTAATACTTCGGAAAACTACACACGTTTCGAGGGTTCCGTTTATGTATCTACTACCCAGTGAGATAATGACTTCGCGGTGAATCAACAGTTATCGCTGGCTATTTGCCTATGTATTGTTGCTTCGTTTTGCATAAGGCCGCTACGTAAATTTCTAATATACAAACTCTGACAAGTAAAACAGTAGCGTCAAGTTTGCAAGCTTTAATTTGTATGAAAGTTTAATTACAAGTGAGCCCAAGTTTAATTTATATAATCGCATGGTGGGAATTCGTTACGAATGTAATGATTACTTGACGAATGTTTACCTTGTTGGGATACTGAACATCTGGTAAAAATTTATGTGTTAATGCAATTATAACTACATAAAGAAGTTCTATGATGTATTCCAAAGGGAGAAACGTGATGTTTTCACACGTGCGTCTGAACGTTTCCAATACCGTGCCCGCACGTATTTTCTACACGTTTGCACAAGTTACCTTAAATAACTTTAGCACATTTTGCTTAACTTTTAGATAACTGAGCCCTCGGGAATCAAACTATGAGTAGAGACGGATTTAGCGCGGACATGGGAAACAACCGTCTGGGGGCTCATCTCATTAATGAAATTTGTGACCCAACTAAAAAATATCCATTCCTTTTTGTTTCTATTCACAAATGATAGCTTTAGCATTTATGCACAGACGTTTATTTTTAGGGTTCAACCTCTGAGCCAAAAGTTACTACAGACTTTACGGAAAAACTATTCAAGTGCATGACACGTGATGAGAAAGACTGTCATAGACACTACGGGAATGATATATTTATTCCACATATTTATCTTTTATTTCAATGCATCTAAGTTTCTGCTGTTGCTTTTTAGAGTCGTAAATAATTCACTAAGTTCAAAAAGCGCTGTGGCAGAGCATATGCATATCGGATTATGGCTGAAGTTTCGTATGGAGAAACATCGCGTCTGTAACTAACATTTGATAACGTTTTTATACTTCTATTCAGCCTTCCAAGGTTTACCGTTGATCATAAACTTCCTTTAAATGAAGTCACTCCAGCCGATCACAAAATCGTTTCACCTTATCGAATCGCGGTTAGTCAGCATATTTTGTATTCGAAGCTGATCAATCACCACTGGTTATTGCTGACGGTGAAATTGGTCACGCGAACAATATTTTCAGCAATACATAAATAAAAAAGGCGCGAACACTACAGATCTACCTGTGTTTTGAATCTTTTACATTTACATGTTATGACGTCCCTAATATACGCCGTGCATTAAATATATATTTACATTTTATCTTACATTGTTACGTCGTTGTAATGCCATATATTTTGTGAGCAAATGAGAAAAACGCTTTACTCGATAGTCATTTTACTTTCGCGGAGACAAAATTAAATATTAAGTCATTTACTAATTGAATTTCAATTGAAATCGTAGCAAAACGTACCTACGTATTCTGCGTTTAACGACGTCCAATTAATTGAAACGCAATATTGACACATTTTAAACCGTTGTTGTGTACCTCTTAAATACGAAACGTAAATTTTAACTATTGGGAACGAATGTTAAAACATTGGAATGATTTTTGGGCATGGGAATGTCGGTTTTATAAGTAAATTACGCCTATAATCCTCGAAAGAGTCGACAGAAGAGTTTAGAATACTCCCACGATTCATCATTTCTATTGCCATACACTCGCCATACTTCTTTATATGTAAAAGTATATAGAAATTAGAAAGAAATTAGAATAGAATAGAAATTAGAATGAATCGTCAAATATTTTGCTTTCCGTTATAGAAACCAATGAAGACCTATTAATTATCTTGCAGTGTCTTGAGACCATATCTCTACACCAGGTACAGTACGCACGTCGAATAATACAGAGACCATTTTCCAACATATAGTTTACTGCAGAAAAGCTAACTCCAACAAGTTCTAGACATAAAATTTCGACCCTCCCTGTAATTTAGATTTCGTAACCTAATAAAATTCCCTTTTCTTTCCGCATCCTAATTTTGATCTCGATCCCGTAACACCTAATACCTACCTACATCGCATGCATAAACAGAGGGCTTGTCCGTCTATATAGTAAAATTAGGTGGATAGGGCGCTCAAGGGCGAGATCGTGACACGTGTATCAGAGCAAGCTTATAACAGGGCGGGGTATATTTCACTTGTTGAAATCTTTGTTTTATGGAGTACCATTTCAAGTTTATTTGAACGCGGAATTGGTTTGGGCTGGTCGACTACAAAAATATTTGGGTACGATATCGTCTGTTTGAATGCGATAAATTAAGATGATGTGTTGTGAGTATTTCGGGCTATACAAGACTAATGCGCTGTGCATTAATCTTCATGTGATTTACGCGTTTATGTCGAATTGTTTGTTAAAGGCTTTTCATCGAGTATTTCATTAATTAGTATTGTGGTCCCACTGGCTACATATTTTGACTTTTCGACCATATTGCAAATACCGACTTAAAAAATACCTGTTTTTACAAATTGGTTTGCTCTGATTAAGGAACCGCTAGATAAACACCTCAATCTTCGTGATAATGATTTTATATTTTGTAAGTACTGAACACACTTTATAAACGATAGCAGTTTAATGAAGAGGAACATCTTTTCCAACGACATGGTGCATTAAAAACCACCATTTTGACGCTCCACATTGTCGCCAGAGCGCGCCACGACATTAAGCGGACATATTGCCACTCTGGCAAATTACAGCAGACGTACTGAAATATCGCGCATATGTGACTTGGAACTCAATGTTAAGGAATGTTTATTTCCAACTGCTATGTGTTTAGTGTGATACATACATACGTATCTTCAAGCTAAGTATTTCACAGGGTAGGCAGAAAGCATAGAATGCCAAATATCCCTATCTTTGCAAACCCGCCGTGATTCAGCCCCATTAATTTTGGTATTTACACATTTCTAGAATTTTGCTAAAATACTGATTAGCAAACAAATCTATATTTATTTTATACTGTAGATAACCATCAGAAACACCGAAAAACATATAGACGAGTTATTGCTTTGTCGAAATTATTTAGTGAGTGTGAAAATTAGTCATGCAATCCTTTGTACAGTATTTTTTAATATTTGTAAATATTTAAAATTCATAATCCGAACCTGATACTAGGTTTAAAATTTTAACCATCTAATTGCAAAACCGTTAACATCAAACATACGATCCAAAACAATTAATAATGTCTTTGTAACATTGGAAATAATATTCATTGAGCGATTACGAACACAGAAGGGGAGGGGGGTCTTATTTCATGGGAAGAGAGGTTATTTCATAAAATAAATACGTGTAACATGAACGCTATACAAAAGCATAGCGTTCATGTTCGATACATTGAAAATCTTCATTTTAACTTTCTTTTCATACTGTAGTCTGATCCCACAATTCCATTAAGCGCCATTTGCCAAATTACAACCGACGAACTGAAGGACCGCCGAGCCATTGTCCGAGAGATCCACTCTTGCTTCCGATACAATATAAACCTAAGATACCACCGAACTTCACAAACTAAAAGTATATTACGTAATGCCTGTCTTTTCCCGAAGAGCTAGGCAGAGGAGTGAGGCAGTTACGTCATACGTTTTCTTGTGGAATAGGTGGTGAGCCTAATGGCTACTCACTAAAATCATTACGCGATTAGAATAATCTCTGTGAATACTAAATGCTATTCGTTGTAATATCCGGTAGGAAATCTGTTCGCGAAAGTGCAGAGGTAGGAGGATTTTGAATGATTCCAATACCGATCCGATTAAGTTATAAAATTCAGCTCCAAAGATATTACAGATATGTACATGCTCTCATATGCTGACTGCGATAATACCGGAAGTTATTTAGAGCAAACTTTAACAATATCGAGCTATATAAAATGTTCTCACCCTCGTAGGCACCCCATTTACTATAAGAGCTACGTGGGTTACATATTTCAAAAGAATCAGATTCTGGCGATCCTTTTTGTAATGGGGTTTTAACAAGATTAATGGTCAGTACTTTAAAAAATGCGTGCTAAAGGTTAACGATAAAAAAACGGGAAATTTATAAAAAGTTCTTGTTCTATAATATAATTGCTCTTCCACAGTAATCAAGCAGTATTTTCAGCTATACAAGCCGTAAAAAGGGTATAAAAGAATTAAACTAAACAACCTTGATGCTAAGAGTTCTCTGCAGCTCTTTTTCATTTACGAGTACTGGCATTCTCACATAGCAAACAAGAACCACTTGAACTGTTCAATTACCGACACATCAGTAAAATTGACGAGGCAGAGAAATCTTGCGACACTTTGGAAAATGTCAATACGAATTCAACTTATTTACCATTTATAAAACCATTTTTTTTTGTTATCTGTTTTGAATTAAAAATATTTGGAGGGAGATTTGAATTTAGAATGTCTGATTTGTTTATTTTAAACTTGCTATTATGCAAGGTTTTAGCCTAAATATTTTCGTCACAATAACAACGTAGTTTTAAATTAAAATGTTATAATATCCTTTGTAAGTATCAAAGTTATATTTTTCGAACTATTTTTTTAATGTTAGTGGACCCGTACCAATAAACCACTAACTACAATTGTAGAGTGATTAGAAAATTAAAAACAAGAGTTTAAGTAGTTATGATGTTGTATTTTAAATAAATTAATACTGTTCTATAACATACTGGGAAAATTATTCTAATTCAATTTCAAATATCACATGGGAATAAAAGCTACATAATAATATAATATTGACTGATTGTGAGATAAGCATGAAGTAATTTAAACCATAGATAAAATATTAAAGTATATACAGAAAAAAAACATTACATTACAGTTCTATTATGAATTTAGTCTGTTTCAATCAAACCAAAAAGGTATTAAATCCTTGAATTTGCTATTTCCATAAATCTTATCTACACAATTGATGCCCTAACACATGGCCATATTTCAAACTCATGTGTATTTCATACTGTCACATAGCCAACAACTAAAATTCTATGGTTGATGGTAAAAAGCACACTTATTTCAAATAATATCATGAGACAAAACAATTTTGTTTCAAACAATGTTGCCTTTTACCATAGCAAAAACAATTTTGTGTCAATTTCTAACCACCTACAACTATATAGCAATCAAGAAGTGACTGCTATCCTATGTTAAATATGTCTATTGTTTTAATAGGTAACAGTGTCTCTAAATAAATAAATACATTCTTTTAAAATTGCCTGGTGTCATGGTAACTGTACCCTAATATTTTCTCTATAATACTAATGTTTAATTATCTCGCCTGATCTCAAAGTTCCCAAAGGAATAATCAGAAATTTCCTTGTCATTCTTGAACTCTGCTTTATCAATTTTGCTGCTTGGACTTCCTGTTGTCTTCAGCCAGTTCTTCCTACAAATTATTTGGAATATAGCTGATTTGTGACTTGGGAAACATTTAATTTTTAATGTCAAGGAAATTGCTGCAGTGACAGCCTAGTGAACCAGATTTGAGAATCTCAGTTCAGGGGTCTGGAGTGGAATCCTGGAATGACCTTCTAACTATACAATGTCATGTCATGAATGACAATGTCATGCGAGTTTTAAAGAATAAAAATTGGTTGACAATGGTGAATTTTAACTACTTTAGAGTTCTCCATAACATACTACATGATACATCAAGCCAATCAGTATGTGCTAGTCTAGTAATGTTTTGTGTTTACACATATGAAAAACATACACAAGTTAAGCCTGTACATGTATAATCATAACACATTATATTTTCTCATTATGTGATTGAGGCCTGTATTCTATAGTAAACAATAAAACAATGATAATGAAGGCATTACTTAATTAGGATTAAAATATAATGTCATTGGCAGCTGAAACCCAATTAACTAGGCTATCACTGCTTACTATAACTTATTCATATCTCCCTATTAGATTACTTAATACTCACATAGCTTCTAATTGTTCTATTGGTCCTTGTATCTGCCCCTCTACCGTTCCAGCCGAAGTGTTCCTGCACCAGCCACGTAATCCTAATTTGTCTGCTTCAGATTTAGTATACTGTGAAAATAATTATTCAATGTTCACTTACATTGTAAGGTGATTATATAATAGGGTCATGGATAGGCCCCTACAGCAAATAAATAAATGCCATGTATTACAATGTGGGAAAAAAATGAAATTTGATATGATGTAAAACTTGAAATTATTTTTCCAATGAGCCTATTATGGTTCATTTTCTATGAAAAACCTGTTTTTTTATTGTGTGTGTATTAAACAGATGAGTGTATGATTATAATAAAAATAAATTATTTATGACTCTTGTAAAGGTATTCAAAATAGCAATTAAATTGTTTAACAAGATATATGGAAGCAATTGGTGCATTTTTTGGACGTATAGTTATACTATGTTTCAGCCTTTATGTAACTGACAAGTTAATTAAATAATTTTAAATAAACGTTAAAACAATTAAATTTCGTCATAACAGACATCTATATATATATAATGAAAATGGTGTTCATTTGAGGCTCAATCACGCTTAAACCACTGATCGTATCGACATGAAA
>DWEC01001827.1:0-12630 GCA_018245735.1 Microceris miodesmiata | reverse complement strand
GAACTGGTTAAGAGATCAATAGTGGAAATCAAACTAATATTCAATCAAACTAATCAAACTAATACTAATATCCAGCTTAAATATCACAAAACCAGCTACTTGGCTATGAATGCTATAATTATAAAAGCAGTTTTGAGTATCTTTGTCCATTAATAAATCCCACTTTGCTGTAATAGGTTAACGGGTATTACACATTACTATTCCAAGACCCTAATAAATTCCGTTTTATTTTCTAAAATAATCTAAGTCAATAAGAAACCCATGAAATAGTCTACATAAACGTATACTTACACTTTTTATACATTTATTTATAAGCAGTTATAAAATTCAAATGAAGCAAGCCGCTGCAGTACTCGTATAAAATCTTCCTCGCACCAGCCGTTCTAGTTGACAACGCCAAAAATACCCCGAAGCGCAATAAAATGCAAATAGAAATCCTTTATTGATTCTACATTTTATTACTTAAGCCTTTGTACATTTCTTTGACAAAAGCGTAATAAAGAATTAGTTGTCGCTGTACGGTCCAAAAATGCAAATTCATCGTGTATATGCAAATAGATCGCTCGGACAACAAAGGTGGAGGCTGGACGACATTGCCAGTTGTAAAAAGCTTAGAGAAACAACAAAGGCGAAATGTTCCAGATATTACCGGGCCAACGGTACTTTCGACCGGCCGCGGTAAAAAAGGGTTGTACGTCAACAAATGACGGTTTTTGCCACTTTTTGCTGAACGAAATCCTTTTAACTTGATTAATGGACAATGGTATTAATTTTTGTCGAAATGCTCAGTTACGACCGCTTTCTCTATACTGATGATTTTAAACTAACGGTACACATATCTTTCATCTGACCGAAACAGTTGTTCTTAATAATATTTTCTAATCCTTTTGTTGATTTTTCTTGTTGTTATTGATTTAATTTTTATATACTTCGTTGATATAATATTTATTCTTAATTCGCTTTGTATATTTCCCATAAAGTTTTAGAAATGGAACTCGCTCGTTATATGGACAATAAATAGCTGAATTTCAAATTAATCATATCCATCAAATAATTAACTAAATATGTAACCCTATAAATTACTTCATTTTAATAATTTGTCGGTTATAAACAATGTAAGTACATACATACACGGTAACAATGATAACAAAACAAAATTCATAATTATCTAACAATAACAGTAGAAACTAAAGCTTAAGTAGGTACTTCAGATTTCAGCGACGTATAAAACATTTTCCTTTTGCCACCATTTCCTATGGGGATAGGCTGAAAATAAAGACTTCTATCGAGTACAATAATAGTACAGAAAAGTTGACATTATATTTATAAAATTACTTTTTACTAGCTTGTTACAAAAAGTTTATGTCGCGATCGATTTAAGTTTTTTTTTACTAAATGATGCCTAGTAAACTAATCTAAACAAATGAACAGACGGTATCGAAAACCGCAGCCAAAAAAATTAATACTAAACGCAAGCGCGTGCTCTATTATTTTTAAAAAGCTACCCTCGTTGAAATCTTAAGGGTCGATGCCGGAAGCGCCATGACATACACGCCCCACAGTAAAAACCGGCACGCGAATGCCAAAAACACGGAATTATTTAGTTACACGTTTTTAACTTCCCCCCAATTGAAAGCACTTTGCGGTTTTTTACTCTGTTCGTTTTATTTTTTTTTGGAACGTGCGTGCTTTATTCCGTAATTTAATGTTTGTGGTCACGTCAGGTGATGTTTTGATTTGCGGATCAAGTGTAAATTGGCCTTTTTTGAAGGTTTTTTTTTGTTATTAAAGATTTTTTTTAACATATTTTGTGCCTGGTGAAAATTTTCCGAGTGCTGTACACGTAGCTGTTATATGTAGCTGTATCACTGTATAGTTAGCTATATATGAACATGCAATTATAATTTTATCAAATTTTTGTATCTGATCTGACTATATTTTGAGATGACTATATTTTAATTATATTTCTATCATCATCAACACGTATGATCGTATCGTATCGTTGAATGAATGCGAATCTCCCCTCAGAATCAGACCGGGTAAGACCATGGACCATGTTACGTAAGCATTATAATAGAACTTTAAGACTAAATTAGATATATGACGAAAATCGAAAAACAATGCTTCGATAGACCATAGACAAAATACCTGGATGGTACCACAGACTATAAAGTAGTTACACTAAAAGACGAACAAAGTGCGGTCTCCCACGTCGTTCGTTTTTTACAGTAGATCATAAAATAAATGTTTCGTATTGACACCCTCAGTTCTACACTACACTTCCGTCAACAATACGGTACAAAAAAGTCCCCATTTAAAAATTGGATAATTATATCGTACTTTAAAAAGTTAGGGGACTTTTTACAATGCTTTTTATTACGGAACGTGCATGGATAATTATCAGACAAATAAGGTCAAAATGCAGTAAAAGACAAGTGGTTTAGAATGAGTCTCTGGTTTCAGGGGTTCTGGGTTCAAATCCTGGCACGGACTATTTAACAAAAAGTGTGCATTTTAAGATTAAATATCAAATGCAGTGACTTGAGAAAACCTACCTAACTTATAATTGTCTATTATTATCCAGCTTCTGCCATTCTGTGAACCGTGTCCAACATTGCTTCGACAAAAGAGGCTGTGATATCATCATCATCATCATCAGCCTATCTCAGTCCACTGCCGGACATAAGCCTCCCCAAAAGGGGGTTTATGCCTGTAATCTCCACGCTGGGCATGCGGATTGGAGATCGCAGGGCACAGCTTTTCGCACCGCCGACGCTGCTGCTTGCGGCGGCCAGGGCGTCTAGCCGTGGCAAGGCTGTGGCCAGGCTGTGGCCAACACTTGGCCACAGCCTTGCCTGATGTGAAGCTAGTGTGGCCCACGGTGGCCCATGTTTAATTTTACAACGAATACCTACTAATTAAACTATTTGAAATTACACTTGCTCTGAATTTGAACAATATATTGGAGTCTAACGTTTTCATGTGATCACAACCTCCAAAGTGTATATTAAAACAAAAACAAACCTTAGCGAGAGAAATAATGCTACAGTGATCTGACACTGATTGTTTTGGAATATACAATAATAAATAAATCAATATCCCGCTATTAGATCTCTCGAGAGTGTATTAAACAAGATTATATAGGTTCTAGCTACTACTAGTACTGAATAAAATGTGTCGACAAGAAAATGGGACAAGTAATATCACTATTGTCATCTTTATATCATCACGCCACGCACCTTTACGGGGTGTAACAAAGAATTCCTAATATCGCTTTCCTTACAGAAATAATGTGCTTATTCTACATTCATCATTATCTTCTCACACCCATACACACCGATTTCGTAGTCTTCTGACAGCCAATTATAACGTATTTGGTCAAGATAGCTAATTCTTCACTTCTCTCGACTCCTGCATTCTTTATTAGTAAAATCTCAACGCTTTTTAAATAAACCCTTAAAGTACTGCTCATGTTCGTGCCGAATCACAATTTGCTTTCATTACTTTGAAGGTGTTAGTCAGGCTCTGGATAGAATTATATATCGCTAACAATTTTGAGGATATGGCGGACTTAATATAATTTGTAATCAGTCATAAAAATTGACTCAACAAAATCTAATAGACTGACCACCTATTCCATGGGATGTAAAACGTAACGTAACACTGCTCTGTGTACTCCTGTGGGGATTACGCGCGTGATGTTACATTATACAAATAATTATCTTCATCAACATCTGTTGAGTCGCGTGTCTTACACTCCAATACAACTGATTGCTCAATATAATATCTAAAAACATCAATTTCACGCACCATCAAGTATAGTTTGAAATCTTTATCACGTCAGCCGAGATATTATCTAACGGTCTAGTCGATTTTCTGGACGAAAATCAAGATGTGAAATCGATCCCGAAAGCTGTGCTTAAAATAATCCATCCTTGTAACTTTTTACACAAAAACGTTCGGTCAGTCGACACGGGGCTTAATCTTTTGTTAGAGCCTTTCGACTCCGCTCCACAATGGGCAATAATCTCCAAAAAGTGACCCCAAAGAGTGCTCAGAATTGTACTAGTCAATGTCGGCCATCGACGACGCATGCGCGCAAAAAAAAATTTTTCAAATCGCCCATTTATCGAGGCTGGCATTTTTATATATCTCCATTGAAACACAGGGTGTTGTGGACTACGAACGTTATATATCTGATAAAATTAAAATAAGATGTGTATATCATTGACAAAATAAATCTACATAACTTAAAGTCTACAGTACAGATTGATCAGTGTAGGATGATTAATACTAAAGAACTAGATTATTTAAAATAAAATAATGATCACTTCCACGCACCTGATGTTTTCATTTTTTCGCTATTAGTACCACAAAAATGACTCTTATTAACACCAAAAAGAATAGCATTTTATCTTAACAATACAAAAAAAAATCATCAATCATCATCAATAAAAAAAAATTATCAGTCTGTTTCTGTTCACAGCTGAACATAGGCTTCCCCAATACCACAACATTGCGCTCGATTTACAGCTCGTCGTTTCAAAAACTAGCACACTCTGTATAAGGGCATATGCGATGGGCTCGCAGCTTGCAAAATATTCGTAAAGGGATGGACGCGCGCCGGACGACACACCTGCGTACGAAAAAATTGAAAAAAACACCCACAGAGCAAATATGGACAGCCACGTAGCTCCTGGAACGGTTAGGACTCGCGGTGAGACGAGATGAGAAATAGGACTATTGCAAGATAAACCAGGAATTTACTTAAAATACATATTGCATACTTTTAATTATACTACCAATGTGCCATTGTTTATTAAAAGGCACCCATATAGTTTATTAGGTTGCTACTGTTATATATTCTCGCCAGGACACCGGGTGATAGAGAAAATAATGTTGAATGATCTATCATTACATACCTGACCTACTTCTCCTGCATACATCATTCTCTTCATATACACTCGCATTTTTAAGGTTATGTATTCTTTGAAAAAGACATTTCCAGCCAGTACTTAACAGCCAGCGAAACCCAATGTTAAATTAAATACATATCAACTGCTTCTCCGCCTCTATACGAGTAGTGTCTGTATGTTAAGAAAATTTACTTAATCGATTATTGTGAAATTTGAGCAACGTAAGATGATGTGGGACGACAATATTTAAGACTTTTACAATGTCTCTGAATTGTGTTATATACAAATCTAATTTTTAATATTGGTTACTTGTTTTTTTTTAAGTTGCATCAACGAAATAGATACTACAGAGGAAGTGGAACACAGTAGGTTGTATTAAGTATGAGGTGAGCGCTTGATTTACGGATACAAACTATATATGTATATGCATTGTGCTTGTACATATATAACGTATATTACAAAATCGCTCGTAAGTATATAACAAATTCCAGAGACACTCCACTACCTCTTGCAAGAATTACAATTGATTACATAAAATATTAGTAACAGTGCGGTCGTTATGAATTCTGATTTCTGAATCCGAGGGTGTTGGGTTCGAGTCTTTGACAGGCAGTTGTAATTTAACGGAATTATTTTCTTTTTTTACATTAGATAATACTCAATACCTACATGAGAGGAAATATCACGAGGAAACCTGCGTTTCTTAGAGTTGCATAGTGTTGTGTAAAGCGTGTACAATTTGTCAACCCGCACTTGGGCAGCATGGTAGACTATGGCCCTTCTTATTATAAGAGAATACTTGTGTCTGGTATTAGAATAATAATTAAGGAGTTAACAACCGAGATCAGAAAGAAAATATAAAATGTAATGTTTATGACATAGAACAGGTTTAATATACGAGTACAGTAAACAGATATGATTTTCTAATTTAGAATTTCTAGTAGTGACTCGGAGTCTAGATCTGTGCTCCGTGTATGGTAATAGGTTCACCACCTATTCTGGTAAAACTGGTGAAACGCGGGCGTCCTTCTTTGCCTACCGCTTCGGAGATTACAGGCGTGAAGTTACCAAATATATTTGACGGCCCCAAATAATGAAATGAGTCATCAATGTAATAAAAGCACGTCAGGTGCTGTCTGATTATAATAATAAAAACGTATAATAACTTATAATAACGTGTAATAACGTATAATAACCTATAATAATTAATTAGGCGTAACAGTCGGATGCCCAAAATCCCAATATGCTTACTTCCTCATATCAATAAGACGCAAATATTTTATGTATTTTTGACTCATAAAAATAATAATTCAAACAGTGTACGGACAACTATTATTAATACTTATCACACGACAAATAAAACACAGTAATATAAATAAAATTATTTATATCATAACATCACGCCTGTATTTACCAGTTAAACGCAAAACGTAACACCACACCTGTAATCCCCGTAAGTGTAGGCAGAGTGTAGTACACTCTAAGGTTACGTTTAAGTCCCACACTGGAAAACGTGGTGAGCCTATTGCCATACACCGGGCACACATCCACACTCCGAGTCACTACTAGAAATTCTTAATTAAAAAATCCGATAGTACCCGACCAGGAATTTCAACCCAGAACTTCCCGACCGGCAGTCGCGTTCGCAACCGCTCGACCAACGTGGCAGTCAACTTATTTAAATAACTGGTATAAATAATAAAGAATCATCTCCCATTCTAAATTCAAAAGCATCGTCGTCCAAAAAATCAAATCCGTTCGCATTCCGTCCTCAGCGCGAAGTTGATGACAAAATTCTAAACATCGAAACGTTGATATCTACAGCATAAGCGAGATGCCGCCGCGGCTGGATCAATATCGCGCTGTTTCATCACGTCGATGGGAAAAAAGAGGAGAAAAAATACATAACTTTTTAGGGGCCGGTCCCTGCGGTCCCCAGCCTCCCCGCCCCTTCCCCAGCGAGGGGAGACGCGGGACTTGGCGGCGTAAGGTCCGCAAAAAAAGTAACACAAAAATATCGGCGCTCCGGCGCGTGCTTACAATGCTCCTCTATAAAATATCGTATCAAATTTATATAATGGCGAGTGCTTTGTGGCACGAGAATGGCGAAAAAAACAAACGTGAATCGGAGAGGTGAATGGGGAGCGCGGGTCGGTTGGACCGGCTGAAGAAAAAGTGGTTTTAAATCTTTGTCTCCGATGTTAATTCATTGATATGCGATGGAGATTGAACATTATTTATTTGTAACATAGTTTTTTTTAGTATGTTTGCGCAATACATATGTACATACATAGGCGCAGTCAAATTGCGGCGTCAATAATATAGTTTCACCGTGTACGATGTGGTAACTCGTACATTTTACCTTTAAATAAATTGCATAATCTCTTCCATCAATCATTTTCTTTTATTAAATGCAGACCTATAAGAATTTTTTTAATTTTTTCTTTTACTGTCAATAATTAAGCTCTCTTTGTAACAAATTTATCAAGTTCAAAAACAAAATGATTCAATCGATGCACATTTTATAATTTACGGTATAGATATTTTATGAATTAACATTTAAATATTTAACGTTCCTTATTATAACACAATACAAACTACAATAAAAAAGAATCGGCGAATACTCAGAAGCATCACTTTCTGAAATATATGTATGTAGTCAGATGTCCCACGTTTATTAACAATTTCATTGACCAAATTTTAATGGAGTATTGTAGAACGTTTAAAACCAATTGTTCATTTACAAAGCTAAGAACTGACCACCACTTCCACCACCTTTCCATCCTTCCGGCTGTAACGTCTCAATTGTGCAAATATTGACCGGAAACATCAATCCTTCAATATATCATCATCAATGACATTCGTCGCCTACAACTTGATTTTTCTCGTTCATAAGGAGCCTTATTTCTTGAGCTGTAAATTCGACAATTCCTTAACGTATTTAGATTGTAGGGCGACTCTTAAACGTAATTGGAGTTTCCAAACAATAAAATCTGTCGATTGTATGACACAATTCAGTACAAAGTGTCTGATGAAACCGATATAGTGTGAATGGACCGGATATGACGTGGTGAGCTTATGTTGCGTTTGTTTAGAACATGGAAGCATCTATGAAAGCATGTGGAGACAGCTTCGGATTGCAATAAATCGAAAGATGGGTGGAACAGAGACGACCGTAGAGACGGTGTTATTTTTATTCGGTATCTGGTTATAAATGGGTGCGTTTTAATTGGTACTGAATAATAACTGAATAAATAATGATTTCAAAAGTGTTTTAATAAATAATGTTTAATAACATAGTAATATTTTTGACGACCACGTTAATAATACATGAGAAATTTACTGATAAACAAATTTACAATGCAAATAGCATAATACTGTTGATAATGTGCATATTGCAGATTCAAAATGAAATATAAATTACACGTGTTAAATGACAATACTAGTAATAGTTCTCTAAGTTTTTCTTGTTCTAGAATTTACCAAAAAGCACGGAAGACGTTTATAATTTCATAATATTAAAATGTTTCGCATCGATCCCAATACAATGCATGTGAACAATCCAACAATGGGTGTACCTAACAATGACACCATGGCAAACATACGAGTATGTGACATGCGCAATACTAAATCGACTTATGTCACAGATACATCTTATTTTCGACCTTATGACTTTGTATTCCGGCTCAATGTAGATTGTACTATGGATATAAAGCGTTTTGTAGTTGATAGGTGCATTTGTTAGTTAGCAAAGTACTATTGTTGCGAATAAAAGAAAAGCTAAGGATGGGCATTGTCGCCCATTGTGGCGGGTGTGCGCGCACAATGGTGCGATTACGTTTAGAAATTTTTGGACAATTTCGGGCTTTTTGCAACGGGTTGCACCTTGATTTCACAGGGACGTATTCTGCTTAGTGCGAATTGAAAATTTAAATTGCAGCGAAACTAGAATAGTTTTAACTGCGACTCAAATTAGGTAAAATAAATAATGTTCAAAAGGGTTGTGCTTTTTGTTTTTGCGTTATTATAATGACATAAGTAAAATAATGCTCAAAACTTAAAATCCCAGTCAACGTGGCTCTATAAACTATTTAGAAATATCAAAAATCGCGGAATTGTTAAAATTTCGTGTATACTATAAGCATAATGTTTTTTTTGGGTTAGCCAGATTTGTTTCGCACCTAATCGTGCTTCATAGGCTCCCGTCGATCGCAGCGAAGCTTCGGCGGAGACGGGCGATTGACATAATTTAATCATGTACCTACATAGATATTAACAAAACGTTTATTTATAAAACTGTTCATGTTATTAAACCAATAAACATGTATCAAAGTAAATAAGCGTATTAGGATGTCTCCCAACGAGAGCATCTGATACGAAATAGGTCTCATGTTATGCTAAACGGATGGCTAATACACTATATATATACATGTGCTTAAATACATATGTACTTTTTGCTCTCCGTTTATTTTTCTTATTTAGCTCGTGGAGATGATACACGGTCTCATTTTAAGCATATTGCATTTGGCTAATAAAATTTGTTTTAAATCCGGCCCTGTGTTAATGAGTACAAGCAACAGGATGGTATATTTCCAGAATGGAACTACCACGTCGACAGTGGCACAACGGAGGCAGACATGCGCAAAATGCGGGCCCCCGGGGGTCGCTTCGCCGCTGGACAATGGGCACGTATCGAGACAATCGGAAACTATATCCCGAAGGTTTTTGCCCGTCGTTGTTTTTGAGTGACGTGAAAGCGTCTCCATTGTGGATAGCGACTCTATAGCTTTGCCAATCTGGGGATCAATGAACTTTCGCCAATGCGGAAGGACTAGTGAATTGTATGAGTTTGGAAGAAATCTTACATTGAGTAGAGCTGTAACTGCATCACAATTGTAAGCCTTATAAACCTATCGCGACATCACTGAAACGGCTGATAGTACAATCTGAGTCTCAATCACCTATCCATACATATGAATCCATCTGAGCAATAATTACATTACCATAGTCCAATTGGCACAGTATCGGCTGTTACTGTCTTCAGTTTCTTCATTGTACAAGCAACGTAAAATCCGTTTAAACTATGTTTATCGAAAAAAATACTTCGAAATATATGTTCTGAATATTGTTAAAATTACTTTTTTGCTGTCCTTACTGCGCATACCAATTATCGTTCTTCTAAGACGATTGTTTTTTCATTCACTCGTTCAATAACACATTAACACCAATTGTACAGTTCGCTAGAAAACAGTGTATCGCATTGTTTGACGAAAATGCATTATATATACCAGAGAGCCATATGCATAGCTTCAGGGCTTATAATGATGCGGCTTAAGTTACGAGAGATTAACGGTGACGGTAAAAATGTTCACATGATGGTTTCTATTGTATAAACGTAGATTGGGACGCACTCCAAGTGGAATAATACAGTTGCCTAAACGTAAAGTTAAAAAAATATACAGTCTACCATATATAACATAAAAAAAATCTCTATGAAATGCGAAGTCTGCCAACCTGCACTTGCCCAGCGTGTCGGACTATGGTCTTAACAGCAGAATGTTACAAGAGTAGAATGATAAAGTAATCGATAATATAGAATTATAAGAATACGTATTAAAACTTAAAGTACCTTATTTCGAAACATGAAAATAGAAAAAAGGATAATTTAAAGAGAAATGTCATGTATTTTGAAGGCTGAGATCCAAAGCTACTCAGGCACTAATGATATATGTACAAATGCATTGCATAACACTTCATACCAAATTGTTATAATATTAATACCTTGGGATAACTTCGTGCATAGCTTTCTGTTCCCAAATCACATGCATTATATTGCAGTGGTTGTTTAAAGCATAAGTTCAACGAGTTAATCAATCTGACACATAATCGCTCCCGCTGCCGCGTCTACTGTCATACCTCCCGATCGGCTAATAATAGGTGCAATTTGCGTACATAATGAACAATGAGACATTTGTCGGTATTTGTGGCGCCATATGTTTTCTTTGTACCCTTAATTTTCCCTGCGGGCGATTTTCTCTTTGTTCTACTGATCCTGAATTTATTATTGCTCTACCACCACTTTGTTCCTTGGATTATTGTATTTTTCTAAGGATTTTTTATGTGTACTCGATGCTTGTTGTTCAATATATAATCTGTAGCAACCGCTACTATTATTTATAACTATTAGACCTTTACCATGTTCCGGTAATTCTGTCATTGATTTAGGACCAATAATCTTATTATGAATTTGTAATAACTACTTATAGACTAATTGGCCTTAAACGTCCTTTTCGATGTCCGTTTCAGACTCATAACACTCTGCATATTATATGATCTCTACTTATATAATGTATGTATTTCTTTTTCGTGTTTATGATAAATCTTTATCTATTCTTACGATAGCCCGTCGAGATCTCTTACAACAATTTCACAAAATTTAATGAGGTCATGTAAAACAAATGACAATTATTTCTCATTCTCTTTGTCAAACCTTAATTATTTACGACAGCCGATTTCAAAAGAACAGTCGTAAAAATGATAAGGACGCCCGTCGCGACCGTTTTCCGCGACCTCACCTCGGGCTTAGTGTGTAAATAACGCAAGGGGACTCGTTCTGGTGCGCTAATCCTGATTTACTGAGCTACCTGCCCCTTCCACGCACTCCAGCCACCATCAATAGCGTCTCATAAAATTACACTAGGAAAAAATAGTCAGAAAAAGCCATAAAAACGCAAAGGATTGATGTTGTATATTCTTTTGCGTGCCGCTTCTTTAACTGTTTACTGTAACGTTGGTAGTTATATTCGACATTATTATTGTTATTATCCCATCGCGCCAGGTCCTTTAGGCGGTTGGTAGAGGACACAGATTGCAAAATATCTTTATCTTTACAGACTTGACGTATTCTACAGTCATCACTCCTGTGCGAGTTATATAATAAAAATATACTCAGAAGTCTTAACATTTTCTTGCAACATAACGAGAGATGAAAGCTGCAATTTTTTAATTCTTCGTTTCCTTATTAATGTTGCCATATAATAATATGAGAAATTATAACATGTAAATTACAAATAACTACATTTAAAATTAAAGCTAATATAAATATAATGTAAAATGAAGTCATTGATACACTAATCATTATTAACTAGAATAGGTCGACACATCGGCTGCAAACTCAATTTGCTGATTATAATTATATTTATTTTTCGTTGTCGTTTATCGTTCGTTGCTGTCATAATCGTAGGATATATGTTGACGTTATAATTTATTCGCGCCCTTTTGATTGTACACACTATTTAATATTAATGGGTATAAATTTTAAATAAATGATGAACTTATTTAAAATAGTGTTTAGTACATAAATAACTCACAGATGGAGCCTGTTGTACGCTAATCCTGATTTAATAAGGTACCTGAGGCGTTCTGGTGCCACAGGGCTGGTTAGGCTGGTATAGAACCATGAAAGGGCTTTATAAAAATATACTTCTACACGTAATTATTTCCTGTACTCCGGGTATTAGAGTCTTCGTAACTGGCGCGCGTGCAGAGTGAGAGATGTAAGAGCTGCACGTTAGGTCTGCGAGGACAGCGATACTTAGCACTCTGTGCGCTTTCTTACTTGTAAAGAACGAATTTAGCTAGGCTAGCGTTTGGTCGCGATCCCCCCTGATGGAAAGTGCAGATGCGTCCTATGATGGAGCATGCATGCCTAGGT
>DWEC01001826.1:0-12631 GCA_018245735.1 Microceris miodesmiata | reverse complement strand
TTTTCGGGGTGGCCCGACTAGTTTCGGACCTGTACGAGGTCCTTCCTCATGAGCTCCCGACGCTTGCAGCGAGTTCGTGTTAGCTTCTACAGTATACAGACCATAAAGGGATCCTGTCTAAAAGAAAATTAAATCTATCTTGCTTTACATGGAAGTAGGCCAAGGAGTGTCGTAAACCTTGACCAGTCATATTGTACGTCGCACCACTAAGATGGCAACCAACTGCCAAACATTGGACACAAATTCAGAAACCGTACTTTTACTAGGAATTCCAACTTAGAAACCTAATAATACTTCGCAAGCCTCTGGATCAAACTCAGGACCTCTTTATCGGACGTCGCACGTGCAACCTCTCCACCAACGAGGCAGTCATTGGATTATTTTAAACCTTATCAATAGATCAGGTGTTACGTATTAAATTAAAAGGTAAACGTAATTAATCAAAGCTCGTATGTATAAGGCGATTTAATAATTATTATTATTCGATAGGGATTAAAGTCTTTATGTTCTCTTCTTACCTCCAGTGCTGGGACAATTGACGATATTTTGTTTATAATAGTACTCCCACGAGACAAGTAACACCAACATTTTGGTTCCAGTAAATTTGTAAAGGTCAAACCGCATAATGTTCAAGGGAAGGAAGGCTTAAAACTGGCGACATAGTGTAAACAAGCCATTAGAACTATGTAACAATTAAAATTGTTATACAAACTTTACGCCACCGAATCGGGCGCTACGCATTGTTCGGAACACTTGAGTTTAGATAATGACCCAAATAAGTTGGCCGATTGTGTAATTACGCGGAACACGCGTGAACTGTCTTTTAACCATCTCTATCAAAAGCATACCTGCAGAATATATTACCGTGTTTTAATTATTTATATCGAAATATAAGAGACATGTGTATGTACATTAAACATTTCGTTTGGGCAAGTTTCCTTATAAAAGATACTTGTTAAATTGTAGCACAACCGCCAGCAACAAGTGTAAATTTAATTTGCATAACTATAATGAGCTTAAGCGAATAATCTTGATATATGTACAAATAAAATTATGCCTGCCTCGTTGGTCGAGTGGTTGTAAGTGCGACTGTCTATCGAGAGATCCTGTGTTCCGACCACAGGTTGGACAACGTTCGGTATTGCTAACTTAAAATTCCCAGTAGTATTATAGACATGACAATAGGCTAACCCTCTAAACTATAGTGGGAAATATAACATTACTAGGAGCGTGCTAGTGTGCCACACTCCTCTGCCTACAACCCCAGGGAAGTACAGGCGGAATGTTATATTATAAATAAATTATTGTACGGAATGCATTAGTGTTTTGTTATAGAAAAATTCAAGTTTTAAATTCAATTTTTAAATTTGCCAGTCTATTATCTGAATAGGCATTGTTTTTGCACAGAAATCTGCAAAATTGTCGAAAAACCGTTGACTTGGTCGGGTACATTATTCAAATACCTTTAGGCAATTTCCCAGTTCCGTTAAGCTAGCCTCCGCTCGCGGCTATGCTCGCTGAATCAGTTGGTCCATCCAATTATTTTAAATTCGAAACGAAAACTTCATTTATAGTTCACGATATTTATATCGCGCTCTCCCTAATCATATACGTACAAAAACTGATAATTCCGATAATGATTTTATTAAATTTATCATCGTCATATTCAACCCAGTATCGTTCCACTGTTGGATACGTGTCTGCTCTTTTGTTAATTTCAAATGTAGGAAAATTTTTGAAAATCTTATCGCATCGGATACTATGAACAATGTTATTAATGCAAAGTTGGTTTCTTCTCTTTCTAACATTTAATCTGTTAATTCTATTAATATAAATATTTACAATATCAAAACCTGTATACATAGCCCGGCACTTACATATAACATGATTTTCTAAAATAAAGCAAAATATTTAAAACACTATGTCATAAACAAATGACTTCAAATATTGTGTGCGTGTTTGAAAAAAGTGAAGAATGTAAAAGAAATACGTCAGTTCTATAAGCTTACCCCGTGAGGTACTGGACGTGATGGTATAATAATGAATTATAAGCCAAATTTTACCTTTACACTTCCATCGTAGCCTGTAAATCGAACGCTTCTTGATCTACCGCCGACGACTATGCAATGCGAAGTTGATATTGCGGTCAGCAATCGCATCGTGCCTCACTTAGTTGTCTGCTTTCAATGAATATTCCTTCTCCATCTACCCCAAGATACAGCTATTAGTTACCGAGGCTTGTAATACTGCAACAGTGGATTTGAATTAGAATAAATGTTATACTATCTAAAATTTCGTGAGCATTATTGTTCGTGAGTATTAATCATAATAAATAACACATTATATGTTTTTGGTTTTATTCATCCCAAGACTTCTTCCAACTGCCAGTATCAAATCTGTATATCTCAGCACCTAATTTTTCAACATTCGTATTGTATATCTGTTTTGGTATTATTTCATCTTTCAGTCTAGACGAATAGGAAAAACCTAGGGAATTAGGCATTCTAAAAATTAGACAAAACCTTTAAGCTTTATCTATACCTATAAATAAATAAAATTGGAATGTCTGTTTGTAATATTAAAACAAACGTTTTTTACTAAATGCATAATATGTATTTAAACACGGTACCTACACCAATATAACATTTTTTACTATTTTTGTTTGTCTGTTTATTTGTTCCGGTTAATTTCTGGAATGGCTGAACCGATTTTGACAGGACTTTCACTGGCAGATAATTAATGTAATAAGGACTAACTTAGGCTACTTTAATTTTAGAAAAAGTTTAGTCTCCCGTGCGAACGAAGTCGCAGGCACGACATAAATAAATGATAGAGATCCGCCGTTGTAGGCACTGCATAGATTTCGATCATTTTTAGGTGTAGTTCTTAGACACTTAATACTACCTATATGTTATACTAATATGTTAATTTAATAAAAAAGTTACTACAGGTTTTGATTTGTTTATGTGTGTTTGACCATTCATTACAGTCTTTAGATTTTTTAGTACATTCTAAGGCAACGTTCATAATATTTAAAATAAGTGCATTAAGTGCAATAAGTAATTGATTATCATAATTCAGCAAATATTACACTAAGCTTTCATAGTACTAAGCACAGTTAAACAGATATATTGTTTTAAATGGTGCTATAAGTACGTTATGTTCACCCACGGTTGCTTTACTTACCGACTTTATATGCGCCGAGCCTATCTGAGCATTCGTTTTAACAAATTTACATTTATATTGCCAACTCGCGGAGGTAAGCATCGTTTCACTCGGATTTAACTTATGAGAGTATGTTTAAACAAGTGACGGTAAACTCGTTTACATTACTTTTATATTTTATATGTGCCTTCATTCAAATGCGGGTGTATAACTACACACATCTGTCTGTTGTTTTGTAGACGCGGCTAATTTTATAGAAGAGTTACATATTGAATGCTCCATAAGCAACCTTTCAATACGTCGTAAATCACGTGGGATTATAATATAAGGCGATACCTAATTTCTACCGCTTCAATAGAAATACCAAAATATTTGCAGTCTAAATAGAGTTGGTTCATAGACCCACTTGAGATCATTAACTTGTTTAAAATTGGTATAATGTATTTTGAGCAAGAAATAGTAGTGTGTTTCCTTTATAAGGTTATGCTACTTTATAAAAGAACATAAACTCATAACGTAATGAAAATTAAATATTAAGAATAAAATTTGTCCTCCAAAAATAACAACAGCGTAGTAAGGTTAGGAGCGAAGAGAAATCTATTGGGGTCACCGCCTAACTTTTGTGGCTAATATTGCTGCGTGAGGGTAAACAAAGCAATTATATTTTACTGCCATAATTTTCTATGTAAGCGCTGCGTACACTACATGTTATATTATATTGGTATTATATTTAACCTCTTGAACAGGTAGGTAATTTGAATTTGATGTCAAGTTATTTTACACATAATTTACCTTAAACCTAACTTTACGCCTGTAATCCCGAGAAGAGCTAACCAGAGTAGTATAGTATACATCCACGTATCGCCATTTAAATCCCACAATGAAATCGGTGGTGAGCTTCTTGCCGTACATCGGGCACAGATCCAGACTCTGAATCACTGGTAAAAATTTCTTCCAGAAATTCTAAGTTATAGAAATCCAATAATACTCGATTCGATTCGATCCCAGGGCAACTCGATCAGCAGTGGCGCTTTACACTAAGTACAATAATTAGTTAATTTTTCAAATTAAAACACTAATTTGAAATACTATTCAAAATCTACCTACCCCGTGAGGGATTTGGGGTGAATATATGTATGTATGTATGTACAATCGAAATTCTTATTAATTAATAATAATCATTCAAAATCTCAAAATCACATCTTTATTAATTAATAATAATCTAAAGTATAAGGAAATTAGTGAACGGGAATTTCTTTTCTTTGTATCTGTCACTGATAAACAGGAAGCATAAACCAAACGCAA
Source organism: Microceris miodesmiata (assembly GCA_018245735.1). Lineage (NCBI taxonomy): Eukaryota > Metazoa > Arthropoda > Insecta > Lepidoptera > Hesperiidae > Microceris > Microceris miodesmiata. The sequence continues at coordinate 8,161 of DWEC01001826.1, read as the reverse complement.
AATAATGATTACCTTATCTTGTCAATGTCATTGTCATATATTCTTGTAAAAAACGAATGTAAATATTATTCTCGCTAAAAATTACCTACTTAATTAAGTTATTTAACACATGACATTCCTTTGTAATGTCCCTAAACTTGAATTATAATTTTGTTTATGGTACAATTCGAATATTACAACCGTTTATTGTTATAACTATAAAAATGGATTATTGAATGTTGCAGTATTCTAAGCTTACTTTCAGATATATTAAATGCATTAGAAAATAAATAAACAATTTTGAGTAGTGAAGAAATGGAAGAAAAATTTGGATATAAATGTGTGAATTGTGGCGAACCGGCTAATGCGTTATATAGAACTTATGGACCTTCAGTTCTCAAGCTTACAAAATGTGTTAGTTTCGTAAAATTACTCAGCTAGATGTTTCCATTCAGGTTTTTTAATCAAAATAATGTACCAAAAGTATAGGTCGTGGACACCTATGATTGATTGACTCCCAAGGATTTATTGAGCAGAGGATGAACCTAAGTCAATTTAACGTATTTTTCATCTCTTCAACTTATTCAAAGTCGATTTATTTAATATCCGACTTAATATCGACTTCAAAGTCGATTTATTTAATATCCTATAATTATCTTATTTCAGGAAACATGCAAAAGTATTGTGGATAAATATATAGAATATGACCCAGTGATAGTTATGATTGATCTAGTCTTGATGTCCAAAGAAGCTCAAAGACATATTATTTATAACACGAATTTTAAGGTAATGGTTGTCCACTTTATAAATTCATGAATAAATACAGGCTGGAACACAATGTGACATGTCTGCATTTCTCTATTAGACAATGTACTGAATAATGTAGTTATGCTGTATATACTTAACATGTGACCAGTTTTTGCACACTTTTATAGATCTTGTTATGAATTTGGAACTTGAAGCCCATAGAGAGGCTTAGGAAAAAGAAGTTAAATTAAGTATCTAACTTTTTTATATCGCCAATGCCTTGGGGTATTATAAACATAAAAGATTTGAATGTTTAACTTATTATGTGACAGTTTGATTATAATTTACAGTCCTACTGGAAGCTGTTTATCATTCTAATAATGCTGGAAACATATGGAGTATGGCGTAATGATAGTCTCTTCAATATTGCCATAAACACTATGTGTGATATACAGACTAACAGCACTGTCAATACAACATATTTGTAAGTGTTTTTTGAGTATTTATGTAATCTTACCCAAATAAGAAATATTGTCATCATAATTATCAACTCTTAACATATTGGATGGGAATCTTCTCTCAGAATTAAGAAATTATGGGAGGAGAGTCAATAGAGAAGACTAACATGTGTAGGTTTTATCAAAGTTTTTCTTTCGCTTATGTAACAATTAATATTCAATCTCACTTATCTTTAGTATGTTAAAAGATTTTGTGAATTAATAAGTAAAAAGAAAAACCTAATCAAGCCTGTAGCGATAGAATTATTCGGACTCAGTGCTCTCTCAAGTGGAAGTGCAATGTGAATATTGATTCTAGACAATAGTATTTAATCATCATGTTATGATATTTTTCAGAAATCTGTCGTATAAATTTAATTTGCCAGAACCGTGGCGAAGTGATTGCAAAGGCTGGGTTCAAGATGAGAAGGAAGATATAGATTTGTTCATTTGGGAGAAGGACTTCTATGTACAATTTATATCCACATTGACAGGTATGCTCCATTAATGTACATAGAAAGTAATAAAATACTCATTAGGTCATGTTTCATGAAAACTTTTGGGTAATTTGGTTGCTGTTTTGATACACTGTCATATGTGCAGAAACTAAGTAACTTTTAGTCTTAGACACAAAGCAAATAAATGTTCATGGTAAAATGTGAAATAATTATTTTCAAATTGTATGTTTAAAAAAAATGGCACACCTATAGGTGTATAAACAGACAAAGCAACTGAAAATCTGGACCATACTGTAAATCAGTGGCTGTGGTTAACCATGGTAAAACTGACTGTGCTCCCATACATCAAGCTATTCTGCAACATGTATGGTGTACCCATTTTCTTCTTCACAAGGGAACAACATGCAAACAATTCTAATGCTACTAGCTTGCTTACTGCTTTAATCCTAATAAAGCAGTTGCCTGTGTAAAACTCAATTTGTTCGGTAATTTTTCAGGGATTGTAATATTTATATCAAGTGTCCACATTTTAACAACATTGATGAAGACATTCACAGTACAAAATGAAGGTCTGTATTAAACTGCTGTTATTTTGGTTATGCTTTTAGAATTATTGAAATATAAATTGCATTAGATGCATGAGAGATATTTGGTACAAAAATACCTTGTAGGTTCACATCACTGACACATTTAGGGCTGCATTCATACTTAACACATTGTTTGTCAATCATTGCCACATAACACATTTCTTTAGCAGTTTATTCATATCTGGAAATCTACATAGCTTTATTAGGTCAATATTTAAATTAGCCTACCAATACTGTCTTTGCTTGCTTGGTACCTCAATGATTTATGTAAAAATAATTATATTATTTTGTGCTATTAAATACTTCAAATATGACTGCCTGATTGGTCAAGTGGTTGCAAGCATGACTGCCGACCGGGAGGTCCTGGGTTTAAATCCCAGGTCGGGTACTACTGGAGTTTGTAATTTAGAATTTCAATTAGTGACTTGAAGTCTGGATCTATGCCTGGCAATATGCACTACCTATTTCATGGGTCGTAAACGTAACTGATGAAATGTGGAAGTGTACTACACTCCTCTGCCTATCCCTTCGAGGACTATAGGCGTGATGTTACGAAATGCTTGAAACATGTTTTTTCATTTCCAGTGTCAGTGACGCGGTTGCTGAAAGCATTTTCATTAGCTAACACAAGTTTGCTGTTCACATTGCCTATGTTGGTGTGGGGCACAGCTGAGACTCCGTCAGAGACTCGAGCTTTCCATTACCTGCTGGTCTTCTTGTATAATTTTGTGGTTTTCTACAATGCTTTTACTGGTAAGTATCTTTTACATTATTTACATTGACATATTTTATCATTTGTAAAATATTTAATGATATTAATGGAACCGTGCATTATTGGATCTCATTCATTTGTTCACTAATTATTGACACATGAAACGCAAAAGCAGCCTACCAGTTTTAGTTTTACTACAATTTAAGTGTAGCAAGATGTGCTTTACTAAAAACGAAGTGATGTTAAAATTTTAAATAATGTGCCTTTTTAGCCATGTATTTGAATGTTTATGTTATAATAAATTAGCGATACCTGTATTATCGTGCTTATCTTACATTTCAAATGAATAAATCAATTCGAATTTAGGATTTAATTGTTCCATCTCTATTCATAGATGGCGCTGTAATATTAATTATTTTTTTTCCCTTACGGGGTATGCAGAGATCACGGAGTGTCAAATATTTTTATCCCTACAGATGTAACGTGCTTGTTCTATTCATTCGCCACTCTCATCATACATACTTATTAAATACATAAAAATATATATTCCTTTTCAGTTTTATACGAGTGTCCGAAGATTTTAACACTACTTGTGTTGGTAGTGAGCACCACCTTTAAGTACCAAGCAACGTTTCACGTCACTCCGCTTATAAGAGGAATATTAGTGTAGATACCTACTCTTTTTGACTAGGGACTGCTCTCAGAACGAAAGCAGTTGCCAATCTACCAGGCTGATGCAAGTGTAAGCTGCAAGAATTGAGAAATGAAATGGAAGAACTGAAATGGAGAACTGAGAGTTTTCTAGGTGATTTAATGGCCACTAAAACCATGCTGGTAGGTACTGGGGTCGCCAAACTTTTCGGCCACACGGAATTACATGCAATTGAAATTATTTATACACATGCATCTAGACTAGATATATCATATATTAGTGTGTCGTTGAGTTATGAAATAACTTGTGACACATTGTACAAACAATTTTAAGTATATAGTAAATACATATAAATTGATAAAAACTTTAACAGTTAATATTTGTAAGTAAAATACATCAATATAAATAAAAGCACATTTATTTTATATATTATTAATAAATATTATACATATTGATAGTAAATACTATATTATGTGCTTCGGCATATATAATTATATAATCGGCATGAATAAATTATTGAATCACAAGTAACAATTTAAAGAAACTTAATGATATTAATAACAATGAAATAGACAAAATCTCCAGGGATTATCGATATAAATGCCGAGTTATACTGGCAGATACTAAGTATTTACCAGTATAATTCACAGAAGCTAAATAGGAACCTCGCTATGATGACGTGTACCAAGGTACGACAATATGAGAGGGGTAGGCGGTGGTAGGCAGATCTAGGTGGCGAGATGGGAAGTGTATGACTCGAAAGTGCCAAGTTGATTTCAACGTGTAATATTTTAGTAACAATGTCTAATCTAGTGTATGGGTAATACCCTCAGAGATGCTGGGAGTGATGGCGCTTAAAGGCTATCTTCGCGACTCCCAGCGACCGGCTGATACCTAAATGTTATTTTTTTATGACATACAACATTATTTCCGATATAGGTACCCACTTAGTTAATTTTAATCAGCAATAAAAAAAATCTTTATAATATCACAGAGTATTTATTTGAAAAATATATAATTTAATCAACTTGGTTACATTACATTTAATAAACTGCATAATATATATTAATATGATAAACTGCATAAAGATTACGATTACAAAAGATGAAGCCTCTTTAGGAAACATGTCACTATAGCACATATCACTATAGCATGAGAGTTGTTTCATTAATTATAACTATTCCCTAAATATTCTTTCAAACACCGATAATAATTACATTTATGTCAAAGATATTTACATAACTACTTCCGAAGAATTTCTAGAACTTGAGGAAAACGTAGCTACAAGTTTAGATCTTCAAATTGGGACATCACCATGACTTTGACAGAGGAATGTCAAAGTCATGGTCAAAACTAAATACGAATTAATGTTGACATTCGATATTCCACACGGACCGGCGACTTGGAGATAGCTATTGTACTAACAACATAAATGTCAAGTACCATGAAATTTATTTCCTATAGAATGTGATTATAATATATGTATATGATAAACACATTAATGTAAATTAACAATACATTATTAACATATATTAAATTGAAATTACAACTAGAGCACTATAACACCATTGGGCTTAAAGGGTCTAACAGTCAAAACACGAATAAAGGAGCGGCAAAAACGATTATGTACAAAAGAATTAAAAACATACTCTTTTTGTTTCAAGGATTATTAAAAAACGTCTTACGAGAACAAAATTAGCTCCATTCTAACAAAATATAATTAAAGATCATCTAAATAAAACATTTTCGATGATAAATTTCTTACAAAAAAAAATACAAACCTGTCCTACTGTTTATAGCGTCGACTACTTTTACTAGTTAAAAATCATTTACAACCCGTTGACACAATTTTTTTGTTTAGGCACTCAAAACGTGGCCGGTAAAAACATTTCTTTTTGAGTTGCGCCATTCTAAATACATCAATCGATAGATAATGAAAAACTGAATCTAAAAAATTATGTACTCAGAGATTTTACATCAAAATGTCCTTTATAGCGTTTGAGGCCGTAGATTTGGATATTCGTTTGATATAAAATTATAAAAATTATTTTTTATTGAGAAAATTAGCAGGTACTACTCGACCATTGTAATTAGAACAATGTAGAGTCCACATTCATCATTTTTACCGATTCAATGCGGCGCTCTTTGATGGCACTCCATCCATGGCTCCACTGTGGTGCCATCCTCACGAAATCAGTTAAATGATATATATACATAACATTTTCCATTTTATTTAATGTTTTCAGTATGTTCCTTTGTGTCTATTGTCCATGTAATTCACGGTAAAGAGTATATTAATATTACTTAAATAAACATATTTCCACCATTATCTTGATAACATTTATAATTATTTCTGCTTATACACTGAATATTTTTTAACAAAATATTTATGATAATATATTTGTGTTCTCAATAATCTAACTAAATTGGTCGAGCAGCATATAAAATTAAATGGTCCTCAGTCCACAGTCAAGAAAAAAACAATCGAAAAATATTGAGAACTTTGCAGGTATATACTAACAATCAGGACTTATAGAACATAGAGTTATCACATAAAATATGTGTACAAAATGTCCACAAAGCATGTAGACAAATCTTAAATACACATTGTATCTTATTCAATAGAAAAGTAAACGAAAATACTAAATATTGAACAAGGAATTTGACTGTTAACCCGAACTTAAATGGAATGTTTGCACATTGGGTACCATCCAAGAAATTTATAAATAAAGTATAACCAGGAATTTGTGCTCAGTATAAATAAATGTAATATTAAAATTATCTAAATAAAATCATACAAATAGTCATCTGTCGATAAAGCCTTATTTACATACAAATATAATTTAGCAATGAATAAATTACCACCACTAATGAGCAAAATTTAAAATAACCTATAATTATGAGTACATACATCTCGTTGCTAATGTTTAAACTAAGGTTATTTCCTTTGTTACTTAAACTATAATTTAAAAGACAAAAATTCAAGTTTTTATAACAGTAATATTACAGTCTTTGGTGACATTGAGCACAGACAACTAATCCATACACATTTAATTTTAAATATAATGGAACACCACAAGGAAACAAAAACTAATCAACAAATTTTTAATATAGATTAAAATACAGATATACATAATGCTAGATTAGTGAGTCTTTAATGATATACTCCTGATAATATGTCAATGCTTGATTACATTTTGAATAAATACATGATTAACCAATTATTTATAGCAGCAAAGTGCAATAAACAACATAATCTAGATGTCATGTCATACTCATAATTATGTAACATGACACCTTTGAGAGCATTATGCATGCATTACAAATTATCAAATCGCTATACCATGCATGATAAATATTATGTCCTCTATAAATGTCTACAATTTATATCAATAGGTGGCAAGAGTACAAAAACAACAGTATGTTACAAAAACTACACAATATTGGAAAACATAGGTAACTTTTGTGATGTGGGTTAGTGATATTAACACTCAACTTAGCTACTGACTTGAATGAATCTAAACAAAAATGGTAAGTCATGTCATAGTACCATCAACCATAGTGGATTAAACATTTAGTATGGTTCCTTGTTTTTAATGTAATATCATGCAAGTGCATTATTGTTCAGTTATTATTATTTAGTTATTAATAATACATTATCCAGTAAAGTAATCAGATTCTATTGTCACCAATATTTTCAAGAGCAAATTGGAGTTTAGATATAATATCTCAAATAAACATCTTAATCTGCTATTAACACTCAAAATACAATAAGTTGGCTAATGTTATTAAACTACTTCTGCAGACCAGTCAACTTCACAACCTGCTATTTAACATAATTATTATTACACCTTGAGACAATAATTTACTCAGAGCTAATAGTTGCCAAAGGAACAATATAAAATATTTATAAATATTATAAAACAAAATTCCCAAAAGCTGTCTCTCTATATGTGGACGATTTTCTCAAAATGTACTGAACGGATTTTCGTACGGTTTTTACTAAAAGATAGTGCAACTCTAGAGGACAGTTGTGATTGATAGTACATACATTAAGGTTTTATGTAAATTGACTGAAATATAAACGATTATTATGGAAGAGGTCGCGCGGTTGTAAAAAAAATCTCGCCGGCTGGGAGCTTTATTCGAGTGCGCCGCATACCAGCAGTGATACACTAAAGTAATGTACTAGAGAATTGTAGATCTACAAAAATACTACGAAAAAGTGCGCGATAGCATGTCTCTATCTCTTATCGTTAACTCACAACAACTACTTTTATGATCAAAATTTCAATTAAAAATATTATGTTATTTTCGAGGCTGTTCTCTTCTGTTCAATATTAATCCTTATCTAAATAAATGCTTTCGTTAGTTTCGCCATGTAATATAGATTAAAATTGTCCTTTACACTATATGAATGCAATAATACTTTATAAGATATTATAGATTTAAAATTATACACCACCAAAAAAATATTACCTCCGTTGAGCTGACATGAAAGACCAAACAAATCTTTTATGATTACTATG
>DWEC01001825.1:0-12632 GCA_018245735.1 Microceris miodesmiata | reverse complement strand
GATGAGTAAATAAATAGACGACGTGCTTCGGAGACAGGATAATCCCCAAACTAATAACTCATCCCGTGGAGCTCACACCACAATATGTAGGTAACAAGGATCTTCATTTTAATTAAATTTTATATGTATGATATATATTTAGTTTAATTGTTACGCCTGGAATGTTATACAATGAATAATAACAGCACGCCTATAATTCCCCTATAGTAGAAGAGTGTGGTACCGCACCACGATTGACAATAATCATATTATACGTCCGATACGTCTGATATGGGATCACGGTGTACCCATTGAAGCATCAATAAACAATAACTTATAAAGTATACATTACTGTTAGCAGGAGCATAGGTCGCCCTCTTACCAGATGGTGTGACGACCCGAAGTAGATAGCGGGAAGCTGCTGGATTCTACCTAGTACCTACCAATTTCGTTATTTAACTGATCATACGGCTAGTGTTTCGGTAGAAAGGCTTTCTGGTTCCTTTTATATTACAGCAATTAACCTAAACCTTGAGAAAGCCACGAATCTGTAACTAGTAGTAGTAGCGAATATTATAATTACCTACTATAATTAATGATTGCGGTTAAATTTATAAAAGCGAGCTTTTTGTTTGATGTTTTCAAAGCTCATGTCTTTTATATTCTGAAACGAGACGATTACGCAATTTTACTTGGTGTGATGTTTTAAAAAGTATATTAGGTATACAAATACTTGAAATTTAATCTCAATCAAAATTATATATCGCAATTTGATCCCGACATGGAAATATCGCCAATTAAATAAACAGCATTAACTAATTAAAATTGGAATTGGAAATGGAAATTTTAAAAACATGTATTAAAACACAAGTTTCCAAAATTTGAAATTATAAAGTTAGTTATCGTGCGTTACTCAAAAGTAACGCGTTTTACTATTGGTTTTCCATTCTGGAATCGGGGTCACTATTTGCCGTGCCATAATTCGCAGCAGTATAAATGTTCCAATATAAATAATCTCTATCAAACTTAATGAAAACACAATACATTATACTACATCAGTTTCTCAATTATAGACTTATTCGTTTAGACTAGCGCGTTTCCCATAGGGGCAGACAGAAAATGAAGATTTTTACTGGCGCCGGCATCCCACAAGAGTTCTTTCGCTTCTTATATTTTCGTCAAAGTCAAGAAATTAATACTGATTTAAGAAAATATTAGGTGCCTGAGGACAGAAATATTCGGCACCTGTTGCTCTCTGCTTATTTCGTAAGGTAATTCGAGATAAATTGAGACCCCGCGACAGGAATAATTATTTTCCTAGTTCATATTGCTTTTAAATGCAATGGTTAGATGCAAAACATTTGGTGATGACTTGTGAAAAACACGTAACGTAAAAGACTTGGGTGGACGGAATAATATACAATTGCCTAGTTTATCGTAGAAGTGTTAAGTTGCTAAGAATTTCATAGGAAACAATGGACTACCCCTCTCTGAAAAGACAAGATTCGACCCTTTTTCGCAACGTCACACTATACCTAAAAATATACATTTTTATATAACTTTACTAGATATTTGTTTCAAGGCTGACCAACAAGAAAGAGACTTGCAATGCCGACAGAGTTGAGAATAATAATTATAGGTAATTTAAATTTCGTTTTGCATAAAACGAAACCAGACCCATCTCCACTCAAGGAAACTTATAAGGAATCTAATTATACGACCATTCCCAGAAGACAAAGGAGGAATTGATAAGAGGCCATTATCCGTTTGTTTTACCATTTGTCTTCTGGTAATTACGAAGAACACGCGCCGTGCCTTCAGGAGGCATTTATTTAGATTTACAGCCTCAATAGTGACGATGCGATCGCTTTAATGGTAGCCCTGTAATAAATATAGCCGTCGAGGGTCCACAGATGTGACAAGAGACAATAAATGTGATTAAAAATAGACATATGAGTTTCCTAACAATAAATACTAAGATTGCATTTAAAAGTACATTTATGCAAGTCCTGTGCATACTTAAAAAGTTTGTTTTCGTAAAGTGCACAGCAGAAAAGCAGTTGCCAATGTATGAATTAAATTTCCCAGTAAAACATAATAAAACTAACCATGTGTAGAACGTAGTATAGGATGCCCACCAATTGGATGCGACGAGCTGAATATCGAGGTTAGTGGCGTGTTATTAGAGAGGCCTATCTCCAGCAGTGGAAGGAAATAGGCGTATAATGACGATGATGTGTAGAACAATGCGTATACAGATCGATATCAAAAATCTTTAAAAATACATAGTTATGGGACGCCTAGACATATGTATGTATGTAATAAGGTCGTGCTGTCCTGATCCAACTTACCCCATGTACTTTAAGATTTATAGACATTTCCTATTTTCATATAAAGATATATTATAGATAGATTGTTTATATAATAACATGGAAATGTTATGTTGTTTCGTCCCTTTCGAAATACTTATTTTAAAATGTATACAATACGATAGACTATATAAGTTGATAATATCCAGCAACGAACTAATATAGTTGAAAATGAACTTAAAAAGTAATTCTAAACTAAAGTTATTGAAACCGCATAAGGTACGCATTTCATTAAAATGATATTTTTCTGTCAAAATTAATACAACTTTTATAAGGATATGTCTCGCGTGGTGGTTTATTTTCCGAGAATTATTTAAACTTGAGTAATGGTTTTTGTAACTTGCCTGTCGTTTGTTTACGTGTGTAAACTTGTGACTCTAGACCTTCTAGACATAGATTAAGCCTTGTTTAAACGTGAAACACAATTATTTCAACATCATTATCAACATCAATTCTTTATATTATTTCATTGCTTGATTCGGATTTTCTCTTACAGTGAGAAAAGTAAAGCCGTATTCTGTCACGCTAGTCAAGGATCAATTTATCATATACCTTTTGAATTTAGACATTAAAGTTAAACAGAACTCGGAATGGCAACATGTAGCTTAATAAAGAAACTTTCGCCGCGACTCGTAAATTTGAATAGGATTTATATCCTAATATGCAAATGGCGCCAAACTCACAATATGGCGGTTAGCTGTTGATTTGTTGCAGGATTGGAACATGAAAGCAATAAAGGCGCACAGTTTCCGTTGAAATAAATAATTTAACCATGACACTAGCCTTACCTCCCTCACTAACTAACTCCTCCTAACTGCCTCACATTTCTTGCTCAAAATTATAGGTACCTGTTTTGAATACCTGACATGTAGGTAATAAAGATATCTGCCCAGTTGTGAGTCGAATACGGGAACCTTAGGTCGCTAATAAACCAGTCAACCGGATGTCAGTCGCAAATTAAGCATTATGTTGTCATAAAAATTATTCCATTATTAAAAATAATGTTACGAGTAGGTAATTTCAAATTATGCACTTCATTTACCCACTCAATTCAAATGATAAAAATAATATATAAAGTTTCAAATTATAATTAATGGCTCTTGAAAGTTATTATAAGAAAACGATTGTGATGCATTTTTATATTCTGATTCACTGTCATAATATAACAAGATAGAAGTCAAATAAGTAGTCGAAATGGATCGTATATGATTTTATGGTTTGTCGTAATTATGCGTCATTTCTTATTCCGTTGTCAAGATCGTAAAAAGGGCATGAAACTCTTTCCTGAACTGAGCATTAAACTCTTGTTATGGTAGTTTTAACTAAAGAACTATTCACATAAAGGAAATTTATTAGTGTTATAGGTTATTTTATGCGATACTTTTTCTGTCTAACAGTTATTTTGTCATCTTGTCTTTTATAAAAGAAAAAGAATTCGGTAGCAGTATTGGACTGGCCCACTAATCCAGAAGTTTATGAAGCTTTAACTTTTAGCAGAAGTTAATTTAGTCAGACGCTATTTTGCGCGACATACGAATTATGATGTTGTATATCTACATACGAGTAAGTAGGTACATGCAATACGCACCAAGGTACAGCGTGGGTGCACCATACCGCATAATGTTTTTTTAACCATTAAAAAAGAGGACAATCAAAACTGTAACCTGTACAATGTTAATCGGATTTAAGTATTAATGAGGGTAAGGGGTGGGCCCTTACCGTCATTAATACTATTCTGAATAAATGTACCTAAAATAGTTTATTTCGTAATCACTTTTTTTGATTGCCTCGTTGGTCGAGTGGTTGCAAGCGCGACTGCAGATCGATTGGTCCTAGGTTTAAATCCCGGGTCGGGGACTATAGAATTTTTCTAATTTACCCTATCTACTGGTGACTCCGAATCTGGATTTGTGCCCGGCGTACGGCAATAGTCTCACCACCTATTCCATGGGACTGAAACGTAACTGGTGAAACGTAGGAGTGTACAACACCTCTGCTATCCCTTCGGGGATTATAGGCGTGAAGTTACGTTTTACTTTATGTTTAATGCTCGGTTTAACATGAATATTCTACCATAACAATTTCGTTATTTATATACAATTTTGTAAGGATGTTGGTATACGGTTACCCTAAGCAGGGCTTTCATAAAATATTAGCTTTTGTATGGAGGTAATTTCACTAATAGCGCCCGACCCCAGTACCTAATTAGGAAAGCGTCGTGCGCGCGTCTCATATACTATATAAAACAAAATTATATCACAGGGAATTTTCTTAACAAATACCACTTTTAAGGTACATATATACGTGAGCTTCACATTGAGAAATATACCAAAGTGGCAGACCTGTTTTAATGAACGATAAAAGAATTGCTAAAATGAGAATGAGGTAACGACAGTGAAGATATTTATGAATGTAACATTGCGCTGTCCTTCTTCGCAGCCTTCACAATCTTCTATCCCAACAAGGGGATATAAAACTAAGAACAAAATTGTATTACCCTTCGTAGAACAATTTAAATTAAAATCTTAATTTATCGTCATAAATATCACTTGTGCTGTATCATAATGAAGGGATAATGTCTTTTGTCAAAGACAACCGGAAAGTCTTTATAATGACAAATATGTGCGTATTACATAGACAAATGTTTGTAGTGGAAAGCAATTTCATTAATAGTCAGCTGGTTCGGGTTATTACTGAAATGTCTTGTCTGAACATAGGACTTATCGCTTATTAGATTGACGACAAATATTTCTACCGGACGAGGAAATGTTCGTCTTATCATAGAGAATAGTTAGGACATCAGTCAAATTTTTTCTCAATACTTTTTTCACTAGCATTACTCATGCTTTCTAATATGGCTTTTTTTACAAAACCTATCTATTCGATTGTTTGATCTACGTTATGTACTTACGTTACATGGGATTCAGAAAAACTTTCATGTCGTGTACACGTTCATTCGTAGCATTTTAAACGGGGCGTTGAATATTTTAATACATTGAATGAAACTTTATAGATCTGTTTCACTGGAAGATAAAATGAGGCAGTTTTTTTTTTCACAATAAAATTCAGCTTTTTTTTTTAAACTGAACTTACTCGTATCTTTCATCAACCGCCCAAATACGATTATAACATCAGACTGGAATGTTCAAAATTAACTATTCATTATTTATACCTAAAACAAATGTTTATAAGTCTAGATTTAAGTACGTTATAAAAATACTATAATCGATGTATGTGAACTTACTCAATCGAATGAATACTACTTGATTTTCTATCGTCTGCATATTAATTATATACAACTTGTGACCTGAACAAACCATACATAAAAAACGGTAAGTAGTGGCCACCTTAAAAATTTCCAAAATTTTCAGATGGAATGGGAGGGGGGAGGTTTAATATAAATACATTCAATTCAATATGAAAAAAAATAATTTATTTGTTGACTAAGTAAAATATAAAAAAACATCGCCTTACTTTCAGTATTAAATCACATTAGAAAATAACATTATACATATCACCTTCACTTGTATTAAGGTACTTATTACGAGTATTATTATATTAAATGGTAGGCTCATACAATACAGGACTGCGATACAAGTCATTCCTATGAGATCCGATGTTAAAACTTTCTGATATACGTGATTTAATAGCAAATATAGAATATTACAAATAGTTTAATATAATTTTACAATTGTATATTCATTCGCTCAAATGTTATTAAAAAAAACAAAAGCCAAGCATTATATATTGTCATCTGTCTCATTTAATTACAATATAAAATTTGGTACAATAACAGACCCATTTAAAAAATATATCTTTAAACCCTTGAACATAGTATTGAAGTAGTATGTATCTATTTATTTGAAAAGTTTTAAAATTACCAGTATTACTACAGATTGAGCTAATCAATTTTATTATGAAAAAACTACGTATTTTTTTATTTAAATAATATACGCCTGTTTCCACGTAAAGGATTTCAATACGAATGACTTGTATGACACCTGAGTGATCTTAAATCATAATAAAAACTTAAATACTGGGTAAGACAAGAGATAGGTATCGATAATACATATCGACAAGACGTATCGACACCAAGTATCGATAAATATGGAAAGATAATTTTTTTTGCACCGTATTAGGATAGCAGTACATTGCAGAATATCAAGGTTTTTTTTAAGAGTGTATTAGGATTTATTTCATATAATATTTTGTTCACAATTATACAAGTGGACTCGAACATTCCTTATATGGTAGAAAATGATAATTTTCAATCACAGTTCATAATATTCAACCACATATGAAACCTTTTTATTATAGAAAAACAATTGAGCCCGCTCATCACAGAATATATCTGTTATAAAATCAGATAGAAGCCAAATCCTATCGCCACCGTCCAAAATTAGATAAGGGCGTTTTTTTTTTGGTACGTTTACATGTTTTCCAGAACCCACCCGCCGAAGATCTGCAGAACTGACCGATTAATTTATAGCAGCATCCACATGTGTGGAGTTCAAAAGAAACAACGGAAAATTTCTACAAACCAAATGATACTATGTTCAATCCAACTGTACATAAATATATGATACCAGTACAAATAAAGCAGATACATTTATTTCAATGATTACATAGTTCGTGTACAGGATAGAGAATATTGACATAAAAATTACATGTCCTCAAAATTAAAAAAGCTATTACTTACAATTGCTTTACATTATAACCACTTAACTAGACTAGAAGTAATTTTTTTAGGATTAAAAAATTCAATAATACGTGTGACTTGACAGTGTGCGGATTGGACTACCTTGTGTTACAATTCAAAATTTTGCAAATTACATAGAAAGAGCTCCGTGCCCAAAAATAATTCTATTAGGCCTACGGAGCATTTCGAAAGATATATATACACATATATATATAAAGGAAGCAGCATATATGACATGTGTTTAAAACACTATACATATAATATAAATACTTTAAAATATTTCACATCGACTTTGTCAAACTCAGTCATTGTGTATCAACTAAAGGTGTAATTCTTTTACCTCCAATCGCATTTATCACAATAGGCAAATATATACATACATATACACAAATAAATTTCATCATACAAAAATAGAAAATTATCATTTAAACCAAATTAAAAAATCACAGATTCCAACAAACATCTCTTCACATACTGAGTTAAATACTTTTATATACCAAATTTCATATGTAGGTATATAATATGTGTGTATAAATATCATATTATCCATTTCATTCACAGTAACACTACAAAATATTGTGTATTACAATGTTTGAAAAATTTCATATACATAAAAGGACTTATTATAAAAATCTCCAACATTTATTCAATTGAATATGTAAGTCATAAATTATTGTGATATGATTTTTGAAC
Organism: Microceris miodesmiata; assembly: GCA_018245735.1. Lineage (NCBI taxonomy): Eukaryota > Metazoa > Arthropoda > Insecta > Lepidoptera > Hesperiidae > Microceris > Microceris miodesmiata. The sequence continues at coordinate 4,892 of DWEC01001825.1, read as the reverse complement.
TATTTTTATCATAGATATCAAATTCAAAGTTAAGTTACGACAGTAAAACACCATCAAAAAATTCAAATTTATATTTAAAAAGTAATAAGAACGTTTTCCTACTTGATTGCGTTTTGAATGTGTATAAAATAGATATATATCTTACAAGTAACTTTGTTTTAAAAGTTAAGTGTTGCCAGTTGTTAGTATCAAGTTTAGCAAATGTAGATGGGAACACAATGTGGATATGACAATAGAATTAAAATCTGATTACCTCTTGGGACGTCATATTTATGCACTTGTGATTCGGTTACATGGATATAATTAAGTACCACATAATAACATTATTTCTCAATCAATATTGTGCTTTTCCAATGTGCAATCTCTGAATTGAATACAGAAATTTACCAGCAAAGGGCACTTCGGAAAAAAATAAAATATCCGTAATAATGTTGCTGTATAAATGATATACATAAACAGCTTTAATTGAATCTGAGATACAGTTTTAATATTTCATATTTAATAGTTTGCAAAATAATATTTTTCGACTCTTTGTTCTATGACATGACTAGACATTTCTTTCGATTCTGATATCCCCAAAATTATTTTAAGCAGTTCTTACTAGTTTCTTGAATTTGATAATAAACATTTACATGACAGTATTTCTTTTAATCAATACTATCTCTACTGTATCATTATAAAACGCAACTAAGGCCCAACAGTTACAATTTGCAGTGTGGCCATATACAAAGAACGTTTTTGTTTAATAATTCCCATCTGCTCACATACAGATATTGCCATAATTTCATAAGCCATAATTTCATAGCATAATTTGTATGCAACAATATTTTAATATTTTTCTTTAGTGTCAACACTTTTGAGTTAAATTGTCATTCCCACACTGTGGTATTAAAAGTTGTTTATCTATAACTGATACCATATTTAGTGGCAACTTGGGGCGTGTGGGTAGTGGCAACGGCCATCAGCAGCGGCACATCGTTGACGTCAATGTTGAGAGACTTCGTTAGCGTCGCAATGTCGCAGAAGTCGGACGACATCAGCATGTCCGCTAAGGTCTTGGACAAAACGCAGAATTCTCGCAACTTGCTCTCAAGATAGAGGAGACACTGTAACAAAATTAATTTAAAGTATTATGTAAAGGAATTCTACTTTCCATCACCTTCCATCTATTCACCAAGAGACCATAATGAGGAGGAACCAAATAAAGGCAAAAATTTTAGAAATACTAGAGGTACTTGTCTTGAGCAAATAGTCCACATAATTATTTGCACTGAGGGTATTATACATGGTGACAGTCATTGTCTCTGTATCTTTTTACTGCAATTAATCATAGCTGGTGCACTTGAACTTTCGTCGGCTACATTAAAAAACTAGTATCTATATAGATATAGGTGCATATGTCTTAGGAAAGTTTTTTGTACTGCAATACAAGTGTATAAGTAGATTCGTATGAGAATTGCACTCTATATACATTTTTTTTTTGGGTACAATGTCACGTATATTATATTGTTTATAATGCTAAAAAGAAACTCCACAACGTTACTTAAAGTAATTGAAACTTACAAAGCGACACTTGACCAATGCAGAAGATTAATGAAATTAATATTTTTCTTCCTCGCTTGTAACAAAAATCTTTGCCTACCTGACTCGGTGGGACCTTCGCTTGCCGCATGACCGGTAACGCGTCTAGCATCCCTCCCACCAGCGGCGACAAGCCCCCGTAGCCACACTCCCTGCCCACCACACGCACCTCCCTGAATCATTAAAGATATATTGTTAAGAAAGAAAGAAAAACGTTTTTTAACACACAACATCCAACACATAACAATTTATAAGTTTAATATTAGAACTCGTCTACTCATACACTTACATACTCGTATATATAATATATATAACACCTAACAATAGAAAAACAAAAAAAACAACGAGTAAGGTGACTCGTGTTAAATTATCTTTGCATGCTTTACCTATATATTGACCTCAAAATTAATATCATATTGGTATCATTCCCACACTTAACATCACACGTAACAGTTTACGAATACTTTATTAAATATGAATACTTTATTAACTGGGCTGACCAGTAATGGTGAATTGGCAAGCCACACCCCTTGCGCCAGTTATGTTTACCTATATATCAGTAAAAAGGACCGATAAGAGTTAGGGAACACGTGTCCTCGAGTAGGACCGCGACTTGACAAACTTAGCGTAGCACGACCTCCAGATAATTAACATTACAATACATACAACTTGACTGTCACTAGTCAGATACGAAGAGCTGAAAGATCGAACTCAGTGGCGTGCCATTGTAAATACCTATTTCCAATAGTGCACAGAAAAAGGCTGATAATCATGAGAAGGATGATTGATCAGTAAGCAAACCGAGTGACTAACCACGTGTTAGTGTCTCCAACAATGGCGACGGTCTGTACGGGCGTATCCAGTGCTCTATTCAGGTACATTGTCAGGTCAAGATCCCGCCGCAGCTCCGCCTCCCAACTACTTGGATGCGCTAGTGTTCCTGTAATACATAAAAATGTGTGACTAAAAGCCAAAATGGATAGTAAGTTCTATGTGGAATAATTCATTGACAAACCATTAGTTTTATTGGGAAGCACACTGGTTTAGTTCACGCCGTGACTAATGTAGTAAAAGTGAGCAAAATACTCAGAATCTAAAAAAAGGCTACAATAAGTGTTTATCTTGCATATTATCCACCGATTGGTTTATTATGTGCCTAAGAGTAAGACGACTCACCTTGTAATATTAAATCAGGTACATAATGATCTGTGACTCCTCCCAACAGTGTCGAGTCGAACCCCGACCGAGAATCCATTCCAGACGACTTAGGACTCATTCGAGGTACTGGAAACTCAATCACCTGCTTCACTGCTACTCTATCTCTAACTCCATCACATCTCCACACATCCGGTCTGCCTTCCGAACCAGAACTCCTCGCTTCTTCCAGCCGTCTCTTTACATTCACAATTATAGTGTTCTCCTTCCGTTTCCTCACGAAGGTCTTAGGTGACATCTCACGGTCCGTCTCCAATACAATCGTCTCCTTAGCGAACTGAGGCTCCGACTGCCGCGGCAAGTCGTTCATGTACTCCATTTCGGAAGCGTTAGTGGGCGTCTGCAAGGTTGATTCCATCGACTGACACTTGTAACATATCTCACACCTCTCCTCCTGGAACGGGGGCACGACGGTAGGGTCAAACTGGAAGTTGTCCAGCTTCAAGTTCCCCGGCTTACCTATATAGTGCCTATCTAGTATCTCTAAGTTTTTGCTCTTCATATAATTAGTGACTATCATTGGGTACTTATCGAATTCGAACTTAAAACCGGAATGTTTTATTGGCTTGGAATGTTGAAGTGTTTGTCTGCAGCATTTCGTTGGGTTCTCGGACGACTGTTGCTCTTGCTCGCACCGTCTCTTGTCACACCTCTCCGACGTTTCCGGGGGACTCGAGTCGACGTACTCATTGTGGACCTTGGATGACCTCTTCACACTCTTACCATCATTAGATTTGTTCTTCAAACCTACCAACTTCTCATCGTCTCCTAGAACGAACACAACCTTCTTCTCCATATCGTGGTCCCCCGCAAGCGACGAATTCGAACTCGAATCTGAGGAATTGTTAACGGCTATCATCATGGTGGGGTTCCTTCTCAGCTGGCTGGACATAGGTTGTTCCCGCATCGAGATAGAATCCATCGCGAGCTCCGAACTCGTAGAGAGCTTATGACACAAGTTGCCCATCGTCGTCGTTTTCTTCAGGCTGACGTCGCTGGCCATTAACGTACTGACACTACTTCCACTACTCTGAGTATTAACTGACGGCACTCTTAAACTGGTAGCACGCTCAAATTCACTACTGGTCGCGGTCCTTTGTAAGGCCGTGGCATCGGACCCACTCACATTCACAACTTTGCTTTCGTTAACAACTACACAGTCTTGATACTCGAAGTCCTTCCTCTCCACGTGGCCGCATCTAACGAAGTACGCCAGCACCGCGAGCAGCTTGTTCATGAACTGCACGTTCGTCTTGCCGGCGATGATGGTCTTTGCTGCTCTCGGTGGAAAGCCGATACTCCCACAGAGGTCACCGAGCTGTGCCCACAGTGCGTTGTACGGCCGCTGGGTGTCCGGTGGTTCCATTGGGCGCTTCGAAACATCAATGGTGTCGTACGGACTGACAGTCGTCACCCAGCCCAGGTGATGCGTTAACACGTGGGTTAACAGCGTGCTGATGAAACTGAAAAAAATGACGTCAAGTGAATAATAGTCTTTATGACATACTAATTATTGTATGCAAATATATATTGTAAAGTGGATAAATAGACGATAACTTTTTATATATAACTGACTTGTTCAGTGAGCAATACTGTCTGCTGAACCGGAGATTTTGGATTAGATTGCCATGCCGAACAAATATTTTTTGGAATGAGCTTACATATGTTTTCTGTTTACGGGTATAAAATAAATACATCATTACGTATATATTTACAAATATAGATACGTAGCTAAATAATTGTCTGGCTACTGACGTACAGGAACTGCCTAATTTGAGATGAGATGACTTTATCTGAGTTATCGCAAAAAAAAATTGTAATAAATCACTTTTAATAATCCGATTCTAAATCCTTTCACTACGATAGAAATATACGAAAATGTACAGCGTTATCCTCGGCATTGTACAATAGCACATCTTTATTTCGATGTAACTTAAACGTCGAATACGTACTCAATCTATGTTTGTGGAATCTATGTAGACAAAGTTGTGTTAATAAAATAGTCTCAGCCGTGACCGCTGCTATCGGCGGAAAGTCATGATGAAAGACCTCGTACAGGTCCGAAACTAGCCGGGCCATCCCGAGCAACAAGTGAG